>OU015497.1:59432052-59633160 GCA_907164885.2 Dolomedes plantarius | reverse complement strand
GTTACTTACCTCTTTTGTATATCATGTATTATATATATATTAATATATATATATAATTAATATATATATATATATTATATATATATATATACAGCGTTCCCAAAAAGGCCGCATAAACTCTGCACAGCTAGATTCCTCGTTGGGAGTACATAAAACTGCCAAAGAAGCGTTCCTGTACGATCCATAGTTTACGAGAAAAATACGAAAAACAAAGTATGACGTCACGAAAAAAAACACTTTATTGGACATATCAACAACAATATTTGCATATCTTCCAGACGATAATGTTTAAAACGTTCGCCGCGCATATCGTGTCATGCATACGCGCCATGGAATGCGTTAAGCCGCCGTTGAACTGGTATTTAAAAGGCTGCATCTTGTAGCTACCGGTAGTCTTCGTATGGTGGCCATGTACTCCGTTCGTGACTACTGCGACATGTACTTGATGTACGGCCGATGTAATGGAAATACCTTACGAACTGCTAGGGAGTATGCCCATCGATAACCGTCCCGCCGTCCTCCCGATGTCAACGTCATCCGTAGGCTGGAAATACGGGATGGCAGACTGCGAAATACGGGAAGCGTCTTGCCAACAGCCAATCTTCACGATACTGGAAGACCGCAGAGCGGCCTGACGGTAGCACAGGCGGATGCAATACTGCAGTGAGTAGAAGAGACGCCCGAGGTAAGACCATATCTGTTGCCTGAACGGCTCTCGGGACAGTCGTACTTGGTGTTTCTCAATGAGGTCTTAACCGAGTTCCTCGATGGCATACCATTAGCGGCAATACAGGAACTTTGGTTCCAGCATGATGGGGCATTTCTGTGCTCCTGTACGTAGTTGGCGGGATATGGAATACCCCGGCTGCTGGATCGGACGTGGGGGTCCGGTTCTATGGCCGCCACGTTCGCCAGATCTTACACCGTTGGATTTTTTCCTATGGGGCCATCTCAAGGAACTGGTGTATCGAGACTTAGTGACAACAGAAATGGACTTAGTTGCTCGTCTGCATGCTGCTTGTACTTCGGTGGACCCCGCGATGCTGCAATGTGTGATGACAGCCATTCCACAGCGTGCTCAACTCTGCCTCGACATGCACGGCGGACACTTTGCACATCTGCTTTAAATTGTGAATGCTGTTTATATGTTCAATAACGTGTTTTTTCTTGCACTGGCAGTGACGTCATACTTTGTTTTTCGTATTTTTCTCATAAACTATGGATCGTACAGGAACGCTCCTTTGGGCAGTTTTTATCTACTCCCAACGAGGAATCTAGCTGTGCAGAGTTTAAGCGGTCGTTTTGGGACACCCTGTATATATATATATATATATATATATATATATATATATATATATATATATATATATATATGTATATACCGTAACTTGGAAAGCAAGGCTTGTTTGTGAAAATTGTTCGATTATGCGCATTAGTTTTTGTTTGGTGACCTATCAAATATAGAAAGTCTTAAGCAGAATTTTTGTCGTATTTTACTTTTTTACTATCGAAAAGGTAAAAATGCTGTTTAAGTAGGAAACAAATATTAGATGTGTATGGAGAAGATGTATTGATTGAACGCCAGTGCCAAAACTGGTTTGCAAAATTTCGCTCCTGTAATTTTGATGTTTAAGATGCACCACTCTCTGGAAGGCCAGTTGAAGATGATGAAGGCAAAATAAAGGCACTAACTGATGCAAATCACAGAATCACAACTCGTGAGATCCCTGAGAGTTAAATTTATCGAATTCAACCGTTCATGATCACGTGAAACACTTTGGTTTATTTTCAAAATTTGACATATGATTTCCACATGTTCTTACCGAAAGAAATTTGATCCGCTGCATTGACGTCTGTGATTTGCTTCTCAAACGTCAAGAAAATTATCCATATTTGAAGCGAACCATCGCTGGGGACGAGAAATGGGTTGTTTACAACAATGGTAAAAGCAAGATATCATGGAGTAAAAAAGATGAACCGGTTCAAAGCACTTCGAAAACTGATATTCATAAAAAAAGGTGATGTTGTCTGGTGGGATTTCAAGGGAATCTTTTTTTTAAGCTTCTACCGGGCAATTCCACGATCATTTCTGAAGTGTACTGTCATCAACTGGGCAAATTGAATGATTCACTCAATAGGGCACCAAACAAGGATACGGATTGATAGGGCACCAAATAAAAACTAACAGAAAAGTATAGTGTTCCATGAAGATAATGCAAGACCTCACCTAAATTTGGTAAATAGCCAAAAGCTTTTACAGATTGGATGGGATGTACTACTCCACCCACAGTATTCTCCAGATCTGATACCTTCGGATTATTACTTGTTCCGGTCTCTACTAAATTTTTTAGACAGCAAAATCCTTACTTCGAATGAGTATGTCAAAAATGACTTGGATCAGTTTTTTGTCAGCAAAGATCAGACGTTTTATGAGCGTTGAATCATGTTACTGCCAGAAGGATGGTAAAAGGTATTGAACTGAAACGGAGAAAACATAATTCAATAAAATATTTATACACTATAAGTAAATCATATCGCTATCACTCTCTCTCTCTCTCTCTCTCTCTCTCTCTCTATATATATATATATATATATATATATATATATATATATATATATATATATATATATACAGTGGAATCTCGATCTATCGTTTTCAAAGGGACCGACTGAATTGAACGATAAATGAGGAAAAACGATAGATGCTAGAACTTAACAAAGCAATATGATCGTCGGCACTGGATGAAATAAACGACACATACGGGAAAACGATCGATCGATATTCCACTGTTTATATATATATATATATATATATATATATATATATATATATATATGTATATATATATACGTATATATGTATATATATATATGTATATATATATATGTATATATATGTATGTATATATATATGTATATATATATGTATATATATATGTATATATATATACATACATATATATACATACATATATATACATACATATATATATATATATATATATATATATATATATGTATATATATATACATACATATATATACATACATATATATACATACATATATATATATATATATATATATATATATATATATATATATTATATTGTTTACTATACTTCCCTATAACAAGGGTATATATTTACTGTTATACACATGCGGATAAATACCTTTATATTTACTCGTACTACTGTGCATATTAATGAGTATAAAATAAAATAATATTGGAACTTTAAAATGTATTGTTTATATATATATATATATATATATATATATATATATATATATATATATATATATATATATATATATATCAACCTCTATAAAACACGCAAAACTTTATTGAAGGAAATTTTGTTGTGAAGAAATTTATCGTTATGGATAGCAAAAGTATATTGTGGTGTAAATTTGCTCTTACCAGAGTACATTAAATATTGTATATATTAAATATTGTATTCTTCATATAGTCAACAGCATTCACTATATAAAAATAAGTTGTAAGTTATGAATTGAAGTTCAATCTTTTATTAAAGTTTAATTTGGTGCAATTTATAAAAGGAATCTTTGCTGTAGCATTATAAAAGATTGTTGTCTAAGTATTTATCGTAATGTAGTATATTGTTAAAGAGAAATTTTGTAAAGAAATTTGTTTTACTGTAACAGTAAAAAATTAAATTTTTTTTTAAAAATGAGATTAACTACACATTTATATTATACGAAAGTCTCACATACTCCCACATACTGGTGTGGGTTTCCAAATTAAATTCCTTTATAACACTAAAATAAAATATTCATTTAAAGAAATTTGAACAATTTTTGAAAAGTTCATAGAATGCCACCCCTGAGATTGAAATAAAACATAATTATGCAGCTACATCTAACTTGTATCCACATTCCGAAGCTCTGCATTTTAATTAAAAAAAAAACTTCATAAAGAGAAATTTATATTCAGTAGTTAAATATTGACAATCTAGATTTCCATAATGAACATGGAGATATTGACAATATCCTTTTATATTCTTCACTCACATAAGACTGCATGAATATATTTCGGATTCATAAGGTAATTTCATTAAACATTCTGTGAGTTATTAGAGTTTATAAAATGCCTGATGATTAACATTTTCTGATCAAAGGCTGAATATATTTTCCTTTTATTTCTCATTGGGAAATTCAACACTTCATCAATGCGAGGAATTTATTAAATCTAACGAAGTAACAAGCTAAGCATTTCTTTAGGTATTGAACAATAGCTGTATACTAATCAGACGGAATTAGATTTTGAGACAGTTTGGCTGTTTTGTCATTTATTTTTGTCTATGAGATAGTTTGTTATTTTATATTATTTTTATTACTATTATTGTTATTATTTTATGCTAAGTTTTTTTTTTCATGAAGTCCAATTTTATTTCGCCATTCTACTAGACATGACGTATCGTTAAGTTGCGATGAAGAAAGAAGAGTTCATTGTTGTGGTTTTAATCATTTTTATATGAGAAAGAAGTAATACATGAGAATTCCCCGCTTATCCAGAAGGAGAAAACTTTGGATAAAAAAATCTGTCTAGACAGAATCGGGGTGATTTTCTTCCACAAATTGTGTTTGTATTGGAAAATTTACATTGATTGGTTAGAGCTACAATTTGGGAATTAGCGATAGGAAGATGACGATATTAAAAAATGGACAAAACGAGAAATTTCTGATTTAAATTCCGATTATTTTGGTGGTGTGAACTCCAGTGAAGTGTAAAAATTGTCTTAGCATCTCGGGAGCCCACTCTCATTTCAAACATCACGAAGTTGTTTGAAGAATGATATATGAAAGTTAATGACTATTCCAATAACTTCATTGCATATTAATTTATGCAATAAAAGTTATTGGAATAGTCATTAACTGCAAGCATGTCATATAAATATTTTTCATCTGCTTATCAATATTTACTGTAATGCATAGTTTGGTTATGTATATAATATTATTCACACATCTCTTGTCTCAACAGGCGTGATGGCCCGGTCAGCAAAGGTGTCGAACAAGTGATCTGCAAGTTGCTTTTTCGATACCCGACGCCGACAAAACCGCCCACGTGTACACTAATGGATGCTAGTGCACGGAAAAATATGTCGTAGCTGCAATGTACTCCAAGTTCCCAAAATTTACCACTGGAGGTGCGGGGTGAAGTGTTCCGGTGTCGTCACTTGATTCGGTTCAAAATTACGGGACCGGTACGTTTCAAACGGGTGTAGCGTGGACCCACCCCCTGTGGTGCTGCACCCGGGACAACCCATGTAATACATGCGGCGAAGTGGTCACATACTTCTGGCTTCTCTCGGGAAAAGAGTATCGCTCAGCTCCCAGCCATTTAAAAAGAAAAAAAATCAAGTAGACACTTCTAACAATACTTCCGCGGGTTATTAAAGTAGGATTATTTATCGTTGCTTAACTCTTTTGTATGTATATATGCATGTATGTGTTATGTATATATGTATCTATATATTTGTACGTATGTATATATAAACATATATGTATGTAAAAATTTTAGAGCATTTTGGTACTTTTCTGTTGACCAAGTGATGCAATCTGGGTTTGGCGCACTGCCAAAATTATAACTCGCGAGGACGGACGGACAGACGGTTTTAGCGTCTGAAATTTTCCTTTTCGGAGGATCATTATGGAGGAACGTAATCCTACTTTAAAAATCTTGTCTGTACTCCTTATCCTTCTTTCTTAAAATAATGATATATATATATATATATATATATATATATATATATATATATATATATATATATATATATATATATATATATATATATATATATATATATATATATATATATATATATATATATATATGTGTGTATATGAAACGATAAACCTTTCCCTTCATTGACTTTGTCTTACTGCAACAGAACATTATCCCTCAATTTGATTTGGATCTAGATACTCCGAAGTAAGCTATTAGTTTTTCCCTTAAACAAGCCACGCGCCTACATGTTATATAACAACGCATGTTCTAGAACCATGACGAACGATAACCCCATATGACGTGCTTGGATCAGGTGTCACCTTTTGACCAATTAAAAGTTCAGCGCGCCCGTACTCAGGGCGTGAACCTAGGGTTTTCGCGGTCTTTTTGTGTTTTACTCTAGTCCGTAAAACATGTAAAATTCGCTGCGAGTTTTATATTTCTATGTGCTGTTCCGACAGCCCCAAGATGATATTTTTCACGTTGATGGTCCTATAGTAATTATACAGTATGAATATAGTGAAGTGTGTCTAAACATCGGAGTATTACAAAATGAATAAACGATCTACGTAACTATGTGGTTCCTGTGCTCCTCCACTGGACTGTCTGCGCAAGCCTTTCCCAGCCACTCTCCACGACTGAATAAAGATTCGAGGTCTCTTCCTATCATCCAACATCTCCTTTGCTAATATTACTTACTTACACACACACACACACACACACACACACATATATATATATATATATATATATATATATATATATATATATATATATATATATATATATATATATATAATTATTATTAAAATATTCTATCGAACGTTCAGCATCGTGTATTTAACTAATAATATAAAGCTTTTCCCTAAACAAAATTCTGGTGTTTTTAAAGTTCTTGGAAAGTTCAGGAATCTAAATTCGCCATTAAGTTTCATTTTTTAAGTTTTTTTATAAACACATTGTTAAAAAGGAAAAAGTAAATCCTTTTTTTTTTGTTCAAACATACATTTATATTGTCAGTAATATTCATTAATCACACTCAGAACCTCGTGTCCAGCTGTTTTCTAAAAATCACATTTTCGCAAATGTTTAATTCAAAACCACGCAGAAATATCAATTTATCGATGTTTACCGAAAACTATAAATTAACGCATTTTTCTTTCAATATAAATCATACCGGCTATCATCGATTTAAGGGAAATCTATTTTGGGAATTTGTTCCTCAATAGTTTGCACAGATTTAAGAGGTTTACATTTCGGTCCCTTTCATACATTATTGGATTTGTCTTTTGTCGATGAAAATAGGACGAGTTTTGTTGTGCGAAATATTTCATCTACATATAATTCGTAACAGGCGTTCGATTATTATAAAATAGAAAATTGTTATTTGCGTATTTCTTGATTTTATTGATTTTATTTCATTGACTTTTCTGAGAAGTGATTAAATTTTTACTTTTAAAATCACAACTAATATTTGGTACAAGTATAATAATACATGTAAGTTATGAAGTATATACTACAGGCGTTCAATCTTTATAAAATAGAAAATTGATATTTCATATTTCTTGATTTTATTTCATTGAATTTTCTAAAAGTGTTTAAATTTTTACTTTTTAAAACACAACTTAATTTTTGATACAAGTATACTAATCCGCGTAAATCATGAAGTATATACTACAGACGTTCGACTGTTATAAATAGAATATTGTTATTTCGTATTTCTTAATTTCATTAATTTTCTTTCATTGACTTTCTAGCAGTGATTGAGTTTTAACTGTTAAAATCACAATTAATATTTTGATACAAGTAAAGTAATACGTGTAAATGAGGTATATACTACAGGGGCAAGACTATTATAAATAGAAAACTGTTGTTTCGTATTTCTTGATTTTCTTGATTTTATTTCATTGATTTTTCTAGAAGTGATTAAATTTTACATTCAAAATCACAACTAAACTTTTGATACAAGTATACTAATACGTGTAAATCATGAAGTATGTACTACAGACGTTCAACTGTTATAAAATAGAAAATTGTTATTTTGTATTTCTTGATTTTATTGATTTTATTTCATTGACTTTTCTAGAAGTGACTGAATTTTTACTTTTAAAATCACAACTAATATTTTGATACAAGTAAAGTAATACGTGTAAATCATGAGGTTTATACTACAGGGGTTCAACTATTGTAAAATAGAAAAAAATTATTTCCTATTTTTGATTTTATTAATTTTATTTCATTGACTTTTCTAGAAGTAATGAAATTTTTACGTTTAAAATCAAAACTAATATTTTGATGAATGTAAAATAATACGTATAAATCATGAAATATATACTACAGGTGTTCAATTATTATAAAATATAAAATTGTTATCTTGTATTTCTTGATTTTATTTCATTGACTTATCTGGAAGTGATAAAATTTTTACTTTTAAAATCACAATTAATATTTTGATACAACTAAAGTAATACGTGTAAATCATGAGGTATGTACTACAGGGGTTCAACTATAATAAAATAGAAAATTGTTATTTCTTATTTCTTGATTTTATTGATTTTATTTAATTGACTTTTCTGGAAGTGATTAAATTTTTACTTTTAAAATCACAACTATTTTGATACAAGTAAAGTAATACGTGTAAATTAAGAAGTATATACTACAGGCGTTCGATAATCATAAAATAGAAAATTATTTTTCCGTATTTCTTGATTTTATTGACTTTTTTAGACGTGATCAATTTTTTACATTTACACTACCAACAAAATTTTCACTGCTATTCATTTCGATACTTGTGTACTAATAAGTGTAAAAAATGAAGTATTATATGCTACAGGTATTCGAATATTATAAAATAGAAAATTTTTATTTCCTATATCTTGATATTTAAAGTTCGTGCAATTCTGACTGACATTACTGACGCTCCAAAACAGCATAAATTGTTAGTGGTGCTCCTTGCATTCAGTCAAAATGCATGTTTCTACTGTTCTTACCAGTGTAAACAACATCATTCTTAGGTGCTTGTATTGTTATTACTTGAATTTCACTGCTTTTTGGAATAAGAGAGTTTGTTTATAGATTAAAAAATTCTTAAACAGTTATAAAAAGGGCTATTTGAAAAGTGAAATTTTCGCACCACATAACGATAATTCAGTAAATAGGAAGTCCACCTCGAGGTTTGAAGATCTGCGTTCATACCCCAGTCTTGACAGGTAGTCCTTACAAAGTATTGGTTCTTAAACTGTGGTCCGGAAGAACCCAAGGAGTGGTTCGTGAAGTCAGCAGAGATAAAAAAAATGGTTCCATAGTTTCAAAACGAACGCGAATTCAATATTTTTATAAAATTAGGAACAAAAATCTTTTGTTCATATTCTGAAAATTCCGGTGTTTCTTGTGTTCCCTGACGTTTCCGAAAATATCCCATTTTTCTGTTTAAGAATACCTAATTTGTTTTCTATGACGTTAAGTCGCACCGTCAAAGAAATTTTACATCTAATTAAAAATATGAAAGCTCAAAAATATCGTTAAATTATAAGTTTTCATGTTTGATGTTACGTTTAGAATGAAAATAAATTTAATTACTGTTATTCTGTTTATTTGTAATTTTAATTAAAAATTATTTATCATAAATAATTTGTTTATTCATAAAAAACTAAACACACTTTTGCCTCTTAAAAACTAATGTTATAGAGTTATTTCAGCGTTCGAAAAAACATCAAAGGAACGCAAGATAAAATGCGATAAATTATTAGGGTTAAAAATTATTCAAGTGGAATAAATAAAGAAATATATAAATTGAAAAAAATATGAAGTTAACAATTTGTATCGTTGGCTTTAGAAGGAGAGATGTCATACTTTAGCAACAGTATTCGAAAAACTAAAAGTACCTTTTATCACAGTGTTAGTTCAGGGTTAAAATTCTCTCCTTGAGGTTTGGAGCTATAGATTCAAATCTCTTTCGAAAAAGACGCACATTATAAATTCCGGAAAGTCAGTTTTTTTTTTAAATAATGTTCCTGAAAAATGAGGATGAGGGTTAAATAATATATTATGATGGTTTCTGATTTTTTTTTAAATACGAGCTAGTTGAAGGAAATTTTCAGTCTGTCTTACGTGTTTGAAAGTCATAGATGGGTCATTAGACGTCTATACATATACATATAAATGTCGCTTGGTTTTCGCTGATGAGTGTACAGATTTGTACTATTTATCATTAACAATCTACGTGATTATTTACGTTTTGTACTCGAGGTATTTTTTTAACCCTGTATAAATCACACATACGCATATACATATATATAAATATATACACATACTCACTGAAATGCCAGAGAAACAGGGATATGTGTCTAAAGCGTTGTTGGGTATCGGCTATTAAACCAGATATCATGCACTGAACGTTGTACAATTCCCATGGTGATGTTAGTATAGGTCCCAGCATTGAATTACAATGTTCTTCGCTCCAATATTACGTTCCTTTTGTTTGATATGATTCACGACAGAAGTTGCCGGTCTCGATCATTCAGAGTGTTTCGACGGCCATACTAGTGTAGTAGGTTCAATGTTTTTTCGAAGTTATATTCGAGTTGCACCCTTGAAATGGTAGAAATTAAAAATATAAAATTTCCCCTATATCTCCGAACACCAACTATCATATCGCGTTGAAACACCTAAATCATGATCGTTTGCCATGCTCATGCTCAGTCAGCTTTTTAACCACGCACAAATGTATGTTAATATATTATACAGAAAGAGAGAGAAGACACTAATATATGGCATATGTTAAAAATGACATAGATGATCGTAATTTATCAATCGATTTCCTCAAGGTTCCACTGTGAAAGATAAATGTATTTAGTAATAGGTCTAAAATGTTGGAGCAGAAGTTAAATATTGGAGATTGTAGCTTAGCACAATCAATTTTCATCATTTATATCAGTTAGTAATGAACATAATTTATTAACCATGGGATTATACAGGCAAACCAAAGAGAGAAATACAAATAAATTAGAAAAATAAAAGATTTTTATCCCAAACTCAACATTTGAAAAAAAAAAAAAACACCACAGCCTTGTTTTCCTAACACCCAAATTCTCTAAGATTACAGAATAAGTCCTGACTTCACACTGAAAAATAAACTAGATTAAACTTTTTCAGCAATACTGTTATTTTCGTCTAGGTTTGTCACCTTTAAAAGTAACAAAACATTTTGTAAGCTGACAAGGAATTTTTTCGGGTTCGTGAAATTCTTGACAGAGCTGTCATGTCAAGCTGTCCCTTTTTGTTCCGCTGAATCAGGTGAAAGGAATTTGTTCTGGAACATTGTTTACAAAGACCGATACCGTTTAATTATTTGATATATCACTTCCTTCCACCTCAGAAAATTTAATTATATATCATATTTTTCAATTTGTGGGGGAAATTGTAAAGTAGTATATTGGACGTTACAAATTATAGAGTGTGGAAAAAGTGAGTTTCCTTTTTTTTGGCACAAAATTTTCCAGAAACAAAGTACTTTAAAACAATGTTTTAAAAACTGTAATACAAAGAACTTTGAGAAATAATTACACAACAAAATAAAGCTTCATGACAAAAAAAAATAAGGCAAATAAATAAATTGCTCTCTCTCTCTCTATACGTATATATAAATAAATAAATAAATAAATATATATATATATATATATATATATATATATATATATATAAACATATGTTACAGCCAATGTCCTAAGTCTGTCCACTTCTAGCATTGGACAAGTCACTTCGCCAAAGCCCAAAATAATCTAGAATTTACAACTATTCGAGCTGTAGTCGGCCAGTTCCCGATGCGCCCGACAATCAATGGCCAGTTAGTGAATTATCCAAGAAAAATTTTCCCTTACAATTAATTTTTAAGGTGAATTTTTCCTATTTTGACTCAACTGAAGGAATTTTTAAAGTGTTAATAATATAAGTTAGAACTCGTACGATCAATTCCGCAAAAATTTTAGCTTTAACCGCTTATTCTTAGAAAATTTGTGATTTGACCATTGTTTGTCTGCCACATTTCTATGGATTTACGGGCCAATGCCCGAAGTAGATGTAAATTCTCGATTATTTCGGGCATTGGACAATGCTAGAAGCAGCCAGTAATTTCGCGATTTGGCCATACTCCAGACTTTGGCATATATATATATATATATATATATATATATATATATATATATATATATATATATATATATATATATATATATATATATATATATATATATATATATGTATATATATATATATGTATATATATATATATATATATATGTATATATATATATATATATATATATATGTATATATATGTATATATATATATATATATATATACATATATATATATATATATATATATATATATATATATATATATATATATATATATATATATATATATATATATATGTATTTGTATATATATATATTTGTATATATATATATATATATATATATATATATATATATATATATATATATATATATATACAGGGTGATCATGAACTATGTAGATAAAATAATAGGGGTGATAGTACTCATCAACACGAACAATATTTTCAATGGAACCTAGGGCCGCATTCCCCTCAGTCCGTCAGAAAAGCGTAAAGTTCAGTGTCAAGTTGAACTTTTGCCCTGGAAAAATTAGAAAATTCCAAATTAGAATTTGCAGGATCCTATTAATATCAGAGAAACACCCCGCTACTACCCCTCGTAAACACTCGAAGAGATGTTCAGTGAGCATCTGGGCGGGTATCGTTGATGATTTTTTGGTAGGACCATATCTCTTGCCAAAAGTCTCACCGGCCCAGCGTGGCTAGTCATTATAGAGCAAGTGCTTCCTTGTACCTTGCAAGATCTTCCGCTCACCACACAGAGGTACATGTTGTTTATGCATGATGGAGCTCCACCACACTTTAGCACCACGATCCGCCACTTCCTGAATGTCGCATATCCTGGACGGTGGATTCGACGTTAGGGACCTGTGGATTGGCATCCACGCTCACCGGACCTAAATCTATTACACTCTTTTAAGGAACACGTGACATCATTGATGTGCACGAGGCACCTATGGACTCAGTTGAAGATCGCGTCGCGAGATTCATTGTTGCAGCAGACAAGATTAACACGACACCAGGAGTGTATATGAGTGTAGGATAGTCTTTTGTTCGTGGATAACAACTGTGCAGAACCCCTTGGACGCTAATTTGAACATCTATTTTGATTCATTCTCTGATCTAACTGGGATTGTAAAACTTATAATTTGGTTTATTCTCATTTTTTTCCAGTGACGAGCATAACAAATTTTCCCGAAACATAATGGTTAAAATATTGATAATTCTCTATTAACTGTAATTCAAGAAATTTTTAGAATTGGTTACTCAAAAATGACAGTTTTATGGAAAAAAAAAACAACTGGCATCATAAAAAGTAAAAAGGGAAAAACAGGTTATGCAGATGTGCAGAGAAATTTTACCCACTGAACACTGGTTTTAATTTCTTTAAAGAAATTAAACAAATTAACAAAATAAGGAAATAAAATTTTTATATATCAGTGAAAGTCTTGCTGTTACCAAATTAAATTTGTATAAAAAGATGAAACTGAGAGATATATAAAATGCCTTGTCATAAGACAATAAAATTACTTATATAATCTTCGAAGAGTCATATATAAATATTTGTATGTGTTTACGTGGTTCTTATGGAAGGAGCCAAGATGATAAAAATTATTGCTGTGTGTTAATTACGCTGAATGTTAACTATAAATTAAAGAAAGTTGTACGAAAACTTAACAGTATTCTATTTTAACTTCTATTAAAAGATATCTAAATCAAAGTACATTGAAAAAAATGGAATACAAAAGGATCTATCAGTAAGAATTTACTGCTATCTTGAAAGAGATAATTTTAAAATTTAGTTACCCTCAGAAAAAAAAGGAGTTCTTTACTTTAGAGAAACCTTACACCTTTAAGACGACATTTTACTGAAACGCGAGTAAAGTTGATAGAATTTAATTAAAACATGTTAATGAGCAATTTTTTTATCATAGAAATATTCCCCTTAGAGTTTTTTAAGTTTTCATAACTCAGCCATGATTATCGCATTAGTACAAACTTAATTTTCTCCCTTAACCTTAAGTAATATGAATCGAAAGTAATTTCATTCTGGCTTCCGTAATTTAATATTGCACCAAAATTAAATTGTAAAATAAATTTAAATATCAAGTTCAGGTTAACAAAATATGAATATCTTGCAACGTTATTTCTATGAAAATTAGGTATGCGTATTACTGAATACTTTATAAATATTTTATGAAACCTAATCCCTTTTTCGGATTATATGGAAACGAGATTTTGGAAATTACAACTAAAACTTTATAAATTTACGCATTTAATTAACCAAATTCAAATAAACTCAAGTAAATTCAAAGGAACAGAATTCATTGAAGAATAAATAATGATAGTTCGTATTATTTTCAAAGAAATTTTGAAGAAAATAAAGATGAAAAATTAAATAAGATAGTATTATATATATATATATATATATATATATATATATATATATATATATATATATATATATATATATATATATATATATATATATATATATATATATATATATATATATATATATATATATATATATATATATATATATAACACTAGCATTAATGTAAAACTTAATTGGAAATTACATGTCGGTCTACTCTGAGGTTGCAATATTAGTTATTACAAAGCAATAACGAAGAGCAAGTTTGAAATTGTACAGTAAATTTTTTTAATTTACTGTAAACTTTAAATTTGTAGAAAGTAATAATGTGAGATTTGTTGACGTTTAAAAAAAAGTCAATAGCTGGAAAATATAATTAAAGAGAAAATCTCAATATGTATAACATATATTAACTTGTCAAGCGTTTAGAGAGCATGAAAATATTTTTATTTTTCAAAAGAAAAGCAATTAATAAAGATTTATTAATAAAAATATATGACAAATCGTATAATTAGCTTCTATTTCAAGATCTTCAGATTTAATATATAACCTGTTTGAACTAATGCAGTCTTTGAGTTTTATTAAAAGTCGGAAAAATATTTTAATATAGTCTCAGTTTTTTCAACTTGTTTCAAATGTGATTAAAAATTTCAAGATTCGAAAATGCTATGTTATTTGTTTTTAGAAAAAGAAAGCTTAAAGACAAAAGCTAAGAAATAATTTCTGATCACAACAACTACTAACACGACATATTTTGTATCTATCAAAAATGCAGTGACCCAAGTACCAAAGTGAATCTTAAATATCACTTTGGTATTTGGGTCACTTTTGAAAAAGAGCATTTCCTCAAATGAAATTAGTTTTACTCGCATTCGTTTTGTGTCAAATGTATTAAAATGTATTCTAAAAAGCGAATTAGATTCAGATGGCGTTAGGAAGTGTTAATGCATTCATTCCTCAGCAGAAAAGCTTTAGCATCTATGCTAGGGGTTGCAAACCTTGGGCTCTATGTCACTTTCTTTGCAGCTTTTTCAACATTTTTGTCACTTTCTTTGCAGCTTTTTCAACATTTTTGTCACTCATGTTCCATTGGTAAATTTTTCAAATAATCTACAGAGAAGAATGTTTTGTAAATTGGTTTCTGATTTTTTAAAAATAAGTTTTCTTATTTCACACTTTTTTATCTAGCAATAATCAACATTTAAGGGGACTGGGACGCCAAATACTACAATACTGAATTTCTGCAAGAAGCAACAACTCAATTTACGCTAGATTTGAATAATTTGGCAAAGCAATCAGGAGAAAAATAATCATTAAAGCTGTTAATACTATTTTAGAATTAAGAAAGATTAATTATTCTAACAATTGGAGAATGACATATTCAGTAAAATCTCTAGACAAGACAACTCTTAAAATTCTTTTTAAGACAGAAGGCAAAGACTTAAGGAACATAAGGTGGAGACTACTACAATTTTAGCTTTTAACTAAGAATTTTGATACTTAGTACCTATCCAAGTAAATAAAATTGTAATTTTTTTTAATAAATGCGAAATTTTATATATTGTATTTTTTTGTTGTTATTACGAAATTTACGTATCCCTACTCATAGATCATGCACACTCTACGCCAATATAACGACGACGCCGTCTTTTGGTTGGTGAACGTCTGGTGCTTCATTTGGTATAAATTATATTGTTCTATAAAGTTGTCTCGCTTTCTGTGTTGGTTTAAAGTTGCCAGTAAAATCGGAAATCCCTAAAGCTGTAAAGTGTGGACGATGATAAGTTTTTTGAATGCAAAAAATTTTTGTGCGGCGCGACCATTAAGGTACGACCATTAATGCTGAATTCTACTGCGAAACTCTTTAAGAAGCGAAGCCGACCAATTCAGATTCGATGGGGTGGATATTTGTCTGCTGAAATTTGTCATTACACTACAACACGCGGCCGGAAACAGCCATCCGTACACGTGAATTGCTTGAATGATTTACTAAGGAAATTTTTGAACGACCACCGTATAGTCCCGCCCTAGCTTCTAGAGATTACCATTTGTTTCTCCACTTGAAATACAACAATCAGAGTCTTTAAAGAGTCTATAAAAATGGAACAATAAAAGTCTTTGAAGAGTCTATAAAAATGCAACAATTAAAGTCTTTGAAGACTATAAAAATACAGTAGAGTATTCAAATACGCATTTTATGTTTATAAAAATTTAGAACAATTAGAATCTTTTAATACTAAAAAATACAATAATTAGAATCTTCAAAGTTTACGAAAATTAAAACAAGAGTCTTTGATTACTCTATAAAAATTACCACAATTAGAGTCATTGAAAGACTCTATAAAAATACAGCAATTAGAGTGTTTAAA
This sequence comes from Dolomedes plantarius, assembly GCA_907164885.2. NCBI lineage: Eukaryota > Metazoa > Arthropoda > Arachnida > Araneae > Dolomedidae > Dolomedes > Dolomedes plantarius. Next base: position 59,616,525 of record OU015497.1, on the reverse strand, counting down.
TGTACATTTTAAGTTAATAAAAATTAAAACAATTAAAGTTTTCAAATAAGTCTCTCGATCGCTTGAACGACAAAACTGCTCTTTCGCGGTGAATCTTTCAAGTTCAAATATATCTCACTTCCAAATGGTATATTTAATTACCAATCTCCCTGTAATCTTAACTCTAAAATCTCAGGTTTTTTAATTATGACTTTGTTGTAACAAATGAGGGAAGGTAATGCTTGGAATTGTTACGAGAAAAATAATTAACCACTGCTCAAGTGTGGACCTAAATAATTTCAGCGTGTGATCAGGTTAATCACGTATTATTGTAGAAATCCCATTTAAAACTGTAAACACGCAAAATTAATAATTTGTATGAAAGTAGACTTTTCTACCATGATCTTCGCGACTTAACCATATTACGAAGCAAACATTTAAATGTCAGAACAGTTCCCTTAAGCCTTTTGCCAACTGTTTTAAGGAAAATTGAATATGCATGTCTACCTATCCAGCTGTCCATATAATTATTATACATCATATCCTAATATTATAATATATAATTTGCCATTTGATCCATTCGTTCCTGGTTCATTTTTAAAAACGTAGCTCTCGTTGAATCTTTCTACTGGAAAGTAACATGCAACTTATAGTTAAAGCTTTATAATAAATTTTTAGAAATTCAACTTTCCCATACATTCAATTAATGGTGAAAGTCTCCGGGCTATATTTAAGCTAAATGTTAGTAGTTTCATTTAAGCGTAAACACTTTCATCAGAAATGTAATATTATTTAATACAGCATATTGATATAAATATGACATTAGCCAAAGCATATTATAGTTATTTTGTGTAAAAATTAATGAATTTCATCAATATATTCCCTGAAGCAGGATTATTTCCATATGTAATCTCCTCAGCTATTATGCAGGATTTAAAATATTAATTTTTGATTTTTAATAAAGATTTTAACTATTTTTAAGAAGTGGTATTATATATATATATATATATATATATATATATATATATATATATATATATATATATATGTATGTATATATTATATATTTTGTTGCGTCTTGGAGATATTATTGGTCGAGTAATATAGTTCTTTTTTTATTTTATCTTGTACTAATAGCAAGCCGACCATAAGTTTTGGAAGCTTGTTTTCATTTCAGAATGTTCTGTATGGTTATAGTAAGCGATATTTGCCATGGGGCAAACCTTTTAGTTGTTTGTATGCGCTATTAAAGATACTGTACATAGGCATTATATTTTATGATCTTATAAATTGAAGATACAGTCCACTTCCCACTAAAACAATTGGTTATTCATCAAGCCAGAGAAAACCACGCAAAACCGAACGTTGGTCATATCATTTTGTACGGACTTACGGATATTATTCAAGCTTGAAGAGTAAGTCAGAATCGCCCCATCGCGAGACATTCAACAAGCATAGAACCTGAAGACTTCTGTCGCTGCGCGTCATCCATACTCGCACATCCATATTTACACAGGTACGTAATTACTCGTAGTTTAGGATAAACGGAGCTGCAAGAGCTAACGCCATGTGTCGGTAGTCGAGGCCCCATTGTCTATTGTCTCTCTTAGCCTGAACCATCTCCCAGTTTCCAGCCGGACTACGAGCAAGTAGAGACAACCGACACTAAGATGGTCTACAGCAGGGGTGTCAAACTAGCGTCCCGCGGGCCGCATGCGTCACGCGACGAACATTTTTGCGGCCCGGACAATATATTGGCACACAATAATATATAATAAAATAACCGATGCAGAATTATAATAAGATAGGAAGATAGCTGTCAAGTGTCAGGACGTAAACATTAAATTTTCCTGTTCTTTTATATATGTTTATTATAATGTATTATTTAAAATAAACCTACGTATCTATTAATATTGATTTTTTTGCGGGTCACCTATAGTTAAACCTTGTTTGTTTGGCCCAAGTTAGCCTTTAAGTTTGACACCCCTGGTCTACAGTTTACAGTCTACAGCAACTCCCTCAGAGGATACAACTCCCCTAGGGGACGCGCTTTCCATTATCAACGCCTTGGTTATATCCACGGACGCGCCCTGGGAGCAAGAAAAACCACCCTTCCGCTGGCCCCGGCCTCAAGCACGAAGAGTAATTCAGAATTAATGACCGACCACAGAGTTTCTCTTATACGGTATTATGAACCTGAAACCTAGCCTCTGAGTAGCATTTCCTACAAACTCAGCCGATGGTTATGCACCTGTTCGACTATTAGTATGAGCCTGGGCACTGGACGAACAAAACAGATCTGCCGACCAATTGGGGCTATGAAGAGTGAGTCCAAAACACCAACCCGGCTATGAAGAGTGAGTCGAAAATAATACGTCGTTCCACCTCTTGGTATGCGACTACGTAGTACCTGAAGACTGTCGTTTACTCGGCGACTAATAATCCAACAGCATGCACAGAGTAGCAAAGGTACGAGTTAGTTTAGGGCAAACAGAGCAACAGGAGCTAACACCATAAGGCGAAAGTCGAGACCCGAACTCCCATTGTCACTCTTAGGTAGGGCCATTGTCTTATTTCTAGCCTAGACTGCGAGGAAGTGGTGACAACTGATGTGTTGAGGGTGATACATTGACTCCCTCAAATGATCCCACTTCCTTGGTAACGGAGAGCGTGACTGTGAGTCACGCTCTCCGTTACCAAGGACCGAGTTCCTCACAACGGACCTCGCTGCCCTGGGAGCCCGGCACACCAACCCAACTCCGCCCTCCCCCTAATAAAAAAACAAGGAAGTGCTGTAGAGGAGCACATTGCAAATATTGAAACTTGACTAGGAGAATTTGAAGCAAAGGATATTGTCGTAATGCCTGTCCTTGTTTTATTTATTTGGGCGGGATTCCTAATTATGTGGTTTAGTACGTAAATATTTTAAATAAAAGTTAGTTGGGTGCGTTGTGTAATATTATTTTTTTAATACAACCCAAAGCTCTAGACATCTAATTCGCATACGAACAAGTTGTACATTACCTTGACCTTAAATTAACTCTCTTACAAGACCACAAACAATTAACAATAATTAAATACAAACTCATTAAATTTAAATAAAAAAACTTTATTTATTTACAAATATATTATTTACAAGTTATTTTTAAAAACATTTATATCAACAGGCCTTCTTTGCACAAATACTCAATTATTAGCTTTACATATCATTTATTTTTCTTTTCTACTTTGCGAGGATTAGGGAGCGTAACGACACAAACCGAAACTTGCAATTGACTCTAACCAAGGTATATCTATTCTATTTTCTACCGCTCTAAATACTCAAAAACTGACTCAGAAACGTAGGAACTGAACAAGTCGATGAATATTAACCACTCACTCAGGTTTGATTCTAACAGGATTTGCTCGCCTAACTGGGGTCCGTGGGTCGAATCCTTCCTTGGCATGGAGCGATTCACGTCTCGCTTCAAGCTGGGGAATGCTTCTTGTTGTCTGGCGACATATCTATGCGGTCTCCACTCGACGAACTGTAAAATATTTCTTTTAAACTCAGGGGTGCGGTCTCCACTCGACAAAATGTCAAATCTTTTTCTCTCCGAAACTCAAGGGTACGGTCTCCACTCGGCAAAATGTCAAATATTTTTCTCTCCGAAACTCAGGGGTGCGGGGAACCTACAGATCCACCCGGCAAAATCTCAATTTCGTTTCTACTAAACTCAAGGGTGCGGGGAACCTACAGCTCTACCCGGCAAAATCTCAATATCAATTTTCTTAACTCTGCTCATCATATATATATTTCTTCATCCCCTTTCTCTGCCTTGATACCGCCTTCTCATAAAATCCTGCAGCCATTCCAGACACTGAAATATTCTTATTTGCCTGGCCATCACTTTTACTTTCTGATTGGATGCCCCTCTCAAACAGTGCACACCCACAACAGATCAATTACCAGACCTCCCACGTAACATGCGGTCGACACCGCGCCCTGTCCGCCATAAATTGTTCTTCAAAGAGGTATTGTGGTATAGTGTCAGCCATGGCTCCAAACTCAGCTTATCTTGTCTGGCATCAGAAACTACAAACAAACCGCTGTCGTAAAGATACCATTTTCCTCTGTAATTAAATTGTCTTTCTAAGCTGGCATTAACATCCCTATCAATAAATGTAATGGTGCAGCCTTTGATTAATTTCTTCTGAAATTGTAATATAATTTTCATACAATTCGAAGGCGCTTCATAACAGATATCTTAGTCTATGAATAGAAATTGGACTGTGTGCAGATTTTATTAGTGAACTCATACTACATCATTTCAATGTCCTAAAGAATGCTAATCAACTGCAGCCACTAGAAACAGTAGTAATAGAACTGGAGGAACGGTGTGAAAATCTAGAGGTAAGTGTTAAAGAACCAAGTTTATCCTTCATCAAAAAGTTGTCTAATGACGATGTTTGTACTAAAGATTCCTTTGCCAAAATTTTTTGAACAGTATAAAGATTGGTGTACTTGCAAGGAGCAGTTAGAAACTTCAATTGACTCTAATGATAAATTAAATGACTCGTAAAAATCTAACGATTTACAAGCCCATCTGAGTGGAGGAGCTTTTAAACGACTGAGTTTGCCGCTTTTAAACTACTAAGTTTGTCGTATTTATGTATTGCTACGCTAGATGATTCATGTTCTTCGTGGTTTGAATATCTAGAGCAATAATTCTCAACCTTTTTTATGTCTATGCCTCCCTTCGGACGAACTTCAAGCCCTACATCCAAACCCCGAAGCTTGTAATACTACATCTACACATATTTCGACTGATCAAAATGCGTTGCAAAAATAAACAACATATTCAACGCAACAAAGTTAAAAAAATAATGGAAAAAGTATTACACAGGAAGATATAAAATTAATGAGATAACTCATACTGTTTTTCTCTCATGTCCTTTAATATTGTGTCTCAAGTTGTGCTATAAGTCGCATCTGAGGTCGTTCTTCATATCCTTTATGCTGTTTACATCACTATCTCAAAGAAATTATAAAATAAACAAAAAAGTTACAAAAATACAATATCTATCATATATCTAATCTCTGAAGTTAAAATATCATATTGTTAAAATATCATCTACTCGTATTTTTTACAAACTATCACCCCCCCCCCTTCCCACCTTGAATTTTACTTACTACTTTGCCGGGAGGTGCATCCTCTACGTTAAACGCTAAAGGAACGTTTTGTAGATGGACAGTTGTACATAGTCATTTAAATGAAATTTGATGAATAAAATAAATGCACATGAATTAGCAAAAAGTTTTGAGGTTATTAGTAGATGGCTGTCAAGAGCACATTAGAGCTCTTCAGACAAAATGTTTTAGGATTAATCAATTTTCGGAAGATTTATTGATAAATATAATGATTTAGAAACTAGTTAGAGAAACTAGAAAAGATTTTGAACTTAATTTTGTTTTGACTAAGCTGCCGAAATGGATTTCTTGATTTTTTTTTTGTATTTTAGCATTGCCTAATTTTGAAAAGTAACACATATATGAAAGTTTAGTATGTCATTTATAGAAATCCAAAATAAAAAAAACCTAATTTGGAAAATCTATTAATTCTAGTTATAACAATTTATGCGTTGTTTGCAAAATGCATTTGTAAATGGGATTCTTACTTCAAACTTTAAGAACGTGAGAGATATGACATTGTATAAATTACTTTTCTTTGTCTTAATTGTCTGAACAATCAGCACGCAAAACTTCTTAATGTCCTTCAACTAGCATTCGCTCTATTTGTAAATCGAAACATTATTCTTTGCAGCATTTAGATATCAAAGAGACACCCTGACTAAGCAGACATCGCTATGACTGCTGGCGCCTACCGTGTTTACAGCGGAAATGAAACACGTGACCACGTCTACTGGTGTTGTTTTAAATTACTGGTGTAGTTTTTATTTATGGTGAGAAGATGCCTGGCAATACTATTTTGGATAATTGTCTCAATGTTCAGTACATCACTATCACCGTAATAATGAAATGCTATTTAGGGCATATTATCAAAATAGAAGTAAAACTAGAAGGGTAAGAATATACGTTTAAGATTCAAAAGTGGGATACACAAAACAAGTAAACTCGCTACCCTGGCACAACACACCCTGAAACAGGTTACCTTAAGTAGCATTTAATTTAGTAGCATTAACCTTAAGTAGTATTAACCCTTCAACGGGCGCGCCTATTTTTGGAACACCAGCCGGCGCGCGTGAGACAAAGTGCAATGTTTTTTTCAACCTTGTTGACTCCTTTTGTAAAAAACTTTTTTTTTCAAATTCAAAATAATAATTCTGTGTTTTATGACAAGATAGAAAATGTTACTAATATTGAGATATATTTATAATTAAAGTCGAAAGAATGCAGATATAATCGCATTATTTTAAAAATGTTCGGTTTATTGGATCTAAGGACAACTTGCGAATTGATTTCTATTATGTCCAAAAACCTAAAACAACAATGAGATTGTCCATCTTCCTGATATACGGGATACCGTGTAATATCTGCACATTTTATCGACTACAACAACTACTGTTTTTGTCGTATTGTAATCTAGTATAATCGCCGGTTTACCACGGTTAAATCACGATTAACAATGAATGAAAAGGAATACGAGAGTCAGAATATGAGACCTGCGTTAGATAGGGTGTAGCTATAAACAGAAACTGCTTAGAACATTCAAACCGTACATGTAAAAACAAACCATTCAAAATTACGAAAATGTTGCACTGTACACAGGCGCAGACAGTGGACGAGATTTTCTAATTTGTTAAGCATAAATAAAAGGAAACACTGTGTAGTTTACGAGTACCAATGGTAGTAGGGCAAACTTCCAACTAAATTAAGTACTTACATTTTCTGATGGTTCATATAGCAAACATATACGTCTTTTTGTTATTTCTGATTTGACTTCACCGTATCACATGGATGTAGTAAAATTAAATATTTACCCAGAAATAACTCCATCGAACCCAAATTTTGGAACATAGAAAATGTAAATTTTATTTCGAGCTGAAGTTTGCTTATGAGATAATGGAAGCTGGTAAGTATCATCCATCTCACCTCATTTTTAAAAGAATAGTTTTCAACTATAACCCCGGTGGTTTAAAAATGTGGAAGGTGGAAAAAATGAGGAAGGCAGACCATTCCGACTGGCATTCGGTTCAGAACCTGTGGGTTCGAGTCCCACTGTTGGCATGGATGTTTGTAGCCGTTCGGAATCGTCTTTAGACTGTAGGTCCCGGTCTAATTATACCTCAAGTAGCAAAAAGTTGATCGTAGCTCTCCAAACCAAGCCAATTCAAACAAACCGGTGGTTTAGTAAAGGGAAAATCCTACTAGTAGCATCGCAGGTTTACAGAAGAAATTGACAATTGGAAACATCATTAAAATATTTTATGCATATTGAAAATGTTGAAGCAGAACAACTGTCTTTTAGTACCGATGGGCAATTTTGCGAAGAACACTTTATTATGTCTTTTAGAAAAAAATGAGGAAGGCAGATTAAATATTGTTAAAATGCCTCTTATGGAAGTTTCCAGAATTTTAGAAATGAAGCCAAAAAAAAAAATGCAATGGAACATTTGTGGAAGCTACGTGTAAAAAATCCTACAATGTTACCTCTTTGTGAATACTTTAAGGACAAATATGAAAATCTTCATCGTCTGAAAATGGTTTGCATTGACAAGAGCGATTTTAATAGCTACTATTTTCCTCACCAGGGAATCTACAAACCTGAAAAGTGGCCTATAAAACTGCGTGTTCCTTTCAACTCGTCAGCTATTACAACTGGAACGTCGCTAAATGGCAATTTAATGAAAGATAAAGTAAAGGAAGATGTGTATAACATCATGATTGAATTCAGGCAGCAGAGGTTTGTTTTTATAACCGATATTCAAAAGATGTGTTGGCAAATGCGAATAGACCCAAAACAGAGAAAACTTTTTAAGAATATTGTGGAAGAAAAATGAAGACCATCTGGTGAATGACAATCTGGTGGTGACAATCTATGAATTGCAAACCATTACTGTATGAAACAGCAAATGCTCCTTTATTTAGCCGTAAGAATGCTTGCGTTAAATGAAGAGGAATTATTTCCTCTTGTAGCTGCAGTCACCCTTACAGACTCCTTCTTGGATGACATTTTGTCTGCGGCAGATAACCTAGTAGCATTGAAAGAACTTAATTCCCAACTTATTGAAGTTCTGCAGTCTGGTGAGATAAAGTTGAATAAATTCACTGCCAACAGTTATCAGAGTTATTGGCTAGTATTGAAAATCATGATGAAGATTATTCTTTCACATCTTCAAACATAACTAAAGAACTAAGAATATTATGGATGCCATACTTGGATATGTTTCTATTCTAAGTGATTATTTCACAACCAGATAGAATAACCATGTCTGCTATCCTTTTGGATTTAGTTCGAATATTTGATCCACTTTTCCACTTTGCGTGATTGGACTCATCCCAAGTAGCACAACTATGTTGGACCAACGTCGGTTTCCGGAGACTATGAGACGACGACATGTCCGCGACTTCAACGGCCGACACCAGTTGCGACGACGAATCTACCACTGCGCCAACGTATTTGTCTTTGGACCAACGTCGCCATGCGTAACTGGATCGACGACGCCAGAAGAATGCAGCGTTGGGATATTTCTAATGCCACTAATTATTTTTTCCCGAAACAAAACCGATAAGCTAAACAAAAATTATCAAACAATCAGAATAAAATATAAATACTACCCTAAACTTATAAAAGGATTCAATAATGGTAATATCCATAATCGTGTATAGCATTATTTACACTGATTTTCTAAATATAAAAAATATTACCAAAGAAAACGAAAACGAATTTATAAAACTTACCGTTTAAAAAATATTTTGAAAAATACTTCTTAGGTAGGAGAGGAGCGAAATTCGACGCGTCTGTCGTCAGTATAGAATCGGAAAGATCGTTGGCCTCAAGTTGGCTTCAAGTCGGATCCCAGTGCCGACGCTTGACTGACCTTTCCGACGTCGGGCAGTAGGGTTGTCCATTCAACTTGTGCTACTTGGGACGGTCGCAAAGACCAAAATGTTCCTGAAAAAACTGTGGTTTAAAAAAATTTAATGGAATGATCCCTTCCTTATCATCTTCCACTATCTTGGACTCAGTTCAGTGTAATGTTAAAAGCTACAGAGAATGTGCACATCGACCACTACACATTACTTCAACATATTCAAATAATTGTTGTACACGGGTTTACATATACCTGTGTGTCGAGCAGTGGCGTACATCCAGGACTTCAGTTCAAGACTCTAGAAGTATCCCAAAAACAATTTCCATCCAAAGGTTAAAACTCCACATGTCGTCTGTTATCAATATTAGTAGACCACATACTTCATTCTTTGAGATTCGAATTAACCAAGGTATTCCCCTGGAGTGATTCGACCATTCACTGAATTTGGATGACTCACATAGCAGCCTAATCCCAATATAAGTTTGTGACATGTCCGGATGTCTTACTTTTTAGTAGGACCTTTACCTACTGCGGGTGACCCTCACTCTTGTGCACCTCACACAAAAACACAAAAAGTTCTCAATCTCTGTGCTCAGTAAAAATGTGTTCTTCCTAAGAGAAGAAACGACTCAAGCCAAATTGTGCTGTCGTTCAATAATAAAGTTACAAAATCAAATTTTGTTCCTTTACTATTTGACAACCACCCGAGTTTTGTGCGTCTTCTTTAACATTCTTTACTCCCTTCTAAAACTCCTTGTATTAAAAGACAAAATTTAATACGCGTTTTCGAAATGACACGTAATAAAGAGTTCTCTAAATTCAACGTATCTCCTAGTCATGAATTCCAAGGCGATTATCTGTGACACGCGTATAAGTTACTTTTGCAACTTCTCCCTCTGAGAGTTTATTTATTGTATTTCCCAGAGCCGAGCATTTTGATTAAAAAATTGTTGAGGCCAGTGATTCATATTAAAAATTTACGGAAGAATATCGCGAGATAGACAAGGAACGCAAGCAAAAGGAAAAATTCCTTCCGAAACTGAAATGCCTCTGGTGAAGGTTTTATTCCCGCGTAAAATTTAGAATGCATGGAATTCGAAACGAGATACCAATACAAAGTCAATAGAAAAAATAAACAGAAAAAAAGGATATATTGGAAAAGAAGTCTTGGGAAAAAATAGATTTAATAAAATTTTCGATCGATCTGAAGTTATTGTATTCTTGATTCATTGATTACTTTCGCTGCGTATCTAGAGAACTGTCACTTGAAGAATCTGAAACAGAGTTGTCACTAATGCGGCTTTTTTTTAAGTTACTAATCAGCTAACATTGTGAGTAATGCGTACTTATTAGCAATCTGTAGTACGTGTTGTCTTCTATGGGGTACTATATGCTGCATTATAACCTAAAAGATAGTATTACAAACAAAGATAAAAGCGTACATATATGTAGGACAGTTATAAAATAAACACCCGACTTTGAATATGATTTACATTTTTTTTTCATTTAAAAGAATGGGTAAATTACATTTTACACTAACAATAAAGAAAATCAATGGCAATGTATTAGGGAGAAGTGGACTGTATCTTGAATTACTAAATCATGAAATGCAATATCTATGTACAAACAACTAAAGGGTTAATAACAAATAACTCTTTATCTTTTTTAATAAAAGAATTAACTATGCATCTTTTATTTATACACACAAAAAACTAAATTTATTTTCTTCATGGCAGAACAAACTACATAAAGCAGACCATACTGCAAGGAAATTCAATTGCCAACGCTTCTTTCCCACCAGTAATACAACTCTGACCGTTCTATTACTGTTGAGAAGTCAAAATATGATTATCGAGTGATCGCGAGAGGGCGTTCTCGGCCGTTATTAATGCCAAGACGCAACAGGTAGTATAAAATAGAAAAACATGACATACATATTCATATGTATATAAAAAATTGCTAATTTCTTTATCTTCTACTCCTAGTGGGATTAGTGCAGTGTTCCATCATTTACGGAATGATACGGTTTTCAGATAAGTTCCGCTTCATCAAAATTAACCTCAATAACTACGATGTACTCACATTCAAGGGAGCTGGAAAGACAAGTGAATTATCCCAAACCGTATATAACGATGTCTTTTAATCTCAAAATATTACGTCGACCAGGATGTTCAGTCCATATGACAATGTCAAAAGGGAGACCAGCGCTGCGTAGTAAGTCCTGCAAACTCAGCCAAAGGTTGGTTCCCCCTGTTCGGTTTATGAATAGTACAGGCCTGGACGCCGGATGGACAGTACAGATCTTCCGACCATGTTTTTAAATAGGAAGGATGTTTTAAGAAGAAATTTCATTCATTTTCCATACTTATGAATAACATTTTTCCAAAGGATGCAATGACTAAATAGTCGTAATTGTCGTCTCTTCAACATCAACCAAACACAAAGACAAAAATGCTTCAGCTTCAAAAGACAGGTCTAGAGGGCAGTAGGAAATTCAGGTTAAAGTTTGTGAACCCTCTTTTCCCCCAAGCCGCAAAGCTTGCTGCCACAGGTCAATAATTATCCGGTGGAGGGGAGGAAGGACTGGAAAAAAAAATTCAACCTGCTTTGCAAAAATCTATTGCAATCAAAGCTGTGAGGTATTCAGCTATTGAGTAACAAAGGCAAGGAATGACATCCTATTAGCCATAAGAATTAAAATTTTAGTAATTCTTTATTTTTCTGTAGTCATTTTAGGAAAAAGTCTTGATGGTTCTTGAATTCCCTTCGAATTTCCTATAGGATTTAACTGCAATAGCAGAAATTAACAATGAGTGTATTTCTTTCGCAAAGTCAGTATGCCTAATGAATGCAAATAAGTCTATAAAATATTTGAAGAATAAGAATTGATTTACTTAAAAAGTTCACAATTTTAAACAAATGTTTCCCTTTTGCAATCATCAAGCAAAGCAACTCTAGACGAAATGTGAGTATTCTGAAACATGGTATCTTCGGCATATTGCATTTGATTGATTTCGTGCCATTTGTTTTTAAACTCAATGAAAGCGGAGGAATTCTTTTGTAAATTAAATTTTAATCAACATATATTCACTTTCGCCATATCCATATGGATAAATGCGAACGAGATATTCGTCCTTAAAGTTGGGGAGTCTTTTCCCTAATAATATGCAAATAATTGCCCTATGTTGGTCAATACCCCTCATTGAAATTTCCAGGGAAATGTTCAGAAATTTAAATCCTCCTCTGCGATGCACAAAATGAAAAAGGGCATCGAAAATAAGAATCTTTGAAAGTAGAAGACTCTCTATTTTACGAGATTTTTAATGCTCTTGAACAATTCTGTTTCTGCAGAGGATAAATGGATGAAAAATTTATGACGGTACTAATTAATGAGGCTCAGGGGAGAAAAGATAACGAATACTCCATAACTTATTTTTTAAAAAAAAAAGCTCATTGACCCTTTCAGAGTTGCAATCTGCATCAGTGTTTCTCAACCTTTTTCTAACCTTGTACCATGGGTGAAAATTTTTCACTGATTGTACCCACAGGTCAGGGGAAGATAGGTTTAACTCTCCTGTAACCATAGAATTTAAGCAAATCAGAGTTTGTTTAAGTCATACAAAAATCCGTTTCAACAATTCACCACAAATATGATGCGACCGAAAATGGCATATACTGGACACTATTAAATTTAAGTTTTGCGAATCAATTCTTTTTTCGTGCAGTTTTGGAAGAGGAAATGAAATGACGTATAATCAACTCAGAAACTCTGCGCATTTGTTCAAAATATATGTTTCTTTGGTTATAGAACGTTATTCTTGGCTAGAATTTGGTGATAATTCCATTTTAAATCAATTCAGAATTTTGTTTTCTCAAGAAGCTGGTTTTCCGTTTAACTAAAAATTTTCCGCTTACCACTGAACAGTCCAGAATATCCCTAAGAATTACGCGCACCATAGACTGAAAACCGCTGATTTACATGGAAGCCAAAGATAAAAGAGCTTTCCCTGGGACTCAGGGAATAGAGCAAGTAGCCCATATTATCATGGCATAGACCAAGATATTAAACTATTAATCATTCCTATCCCGACTTATTGGAAATTCGGCTTTTTTCCTTTCGCCTTAGGGAATTTAATAGTTTAATTAAATTAAGTTAAAATTCTGTGGGTTAGAAGTAGGAGAGATTGGGTTTGGAAGAATGCTCTTTTGTCATGGAACTAATCAGAAGTTGAAAATACGGTAATAAGGGCTATCAACTATTACATGGTAACTGACAAAGAAATTTTAACGGGATATTTGATGTTTTCAAGTAATTGATTGGGAGGGTATACCACACACACACACACACACTTAGAGAGCACTGAGGACTGATAGGAAAGCATCCAAATGTTAAGTATTATTTCTGACAAATTAAGTTACAGTCCAACCACAGTACGAAGAACCACGGTTGGCATAGTGCCAAGACGATTCTATTCACGCTGTAGGTAAGGCTGCTGAGGAAGGAGGGGGAAAAGTCTCGTAGTCTCTCGACATTCTTTAGAATGGGTTACTAACTGCGCTTGCTTGCTTTTTCCTCGTCTGTTATTTTGATTATTATATTAAAATTAATTGATCCTTTACCCAACACAACTGCTCGGAATAAGCCGTTCCGTAGTGATTGTAAACGTATAATACACAATGTAATTAAATTGTGTGATAAAGAAGCACTAGAAGGAAATGTTATTGTTCCACTTTCGCAATCCCTAAAGAGAGCTAGTGAAATGACCGGGATATCAATGTCCAGTGAAAAAAGAATACGCAGAGAAGCAAAGGGTGAAGAAAATTTGAATCTCCGAGGAAACTTCAGAAAAAAAGAACCACCGAAAATGTAGCTTTAGATAATTTTGATTGTGATGTAATCCGAAAATATCCACTCCTATAAAACTCCTATTTTTTAAATAGATTTGCTTCTTTCTTTTTATTATTTTGAAATTATTATTCACATATTCGATCAAAAATAAAGTTTTAAAAATAACTTTAAAATTGCGGACAAAAAGCAGTCTGAAATACATTCCGTATTTCACAAACAAACACATCCGAAAATATGACATTTTCCCCTATTTTCTAAGTAGACTAGCTTTTCTTGCGCATGCGTAACAGCATACAGGGACCTTGTTTCCGTGGTCGGACAGTAAGGGGATGCATGTGTTCCTCTGCTGATGATTATGTAACTGTAATCAGAAATATCACCAGGATGCAGATACTATTTTGTAAAAAAAATTTGATAAACTAAAGTTAATGAAATAATTAATGTTCCCGATAGCGAGAAAAAAAAATTTTAAACTCAGAAGATGTCAGCGGGTGACTTCTTGTACTACCTAGTTTCCTAAGAGGCTAACAATAACTACGAGACATTATAGCGAGAAAATTTAAAAGAACTAATTTAAGGAAACCGGCTACTATATCAAACGGATAGTTTGACTTATGCACCATTTTTTTTTCATTTCCCATAAACATAAATAAGATATACATAAGCATATAATCGAGAACAACATATCTATGCATAAAACAGAAACAAATTTTAAAAGCGAAATTAAAAAATAGAAACAAAACAACAGGGTGTTTTATCAAACTGATACGGTTCTTCAGGTTTATTTCTTTTAAAACGCTTATATGGGAAATAAGAGAAAATTTTTTAAAGTTTTACTCAAGTACAATTTTCATTTCTCGAAAACATAAGTAACATTTACATAAGCTAGTAATCGAGAACATCATATCTGTGTAAGTTCAGTTCACTTAGAGTAAAGCAGAATTCATATTGGTAGAAAATAAGTGAACCACGCAGTAAATATTGGATAAAAGATTCAAAGATAGCTCAGAAGGTGGCTGGGTTTGTTCTATGACTGTATTCTGAACACGAAGAATGTAAAAGCTCAACAGGTTGATAACTTTCAAATAATCACAAGATTGTTGTAGAACTGAATTTATTGATAGGTGAAAATTATCTGAGTACAAGGCAATATTAGCTACTTACGCAGAAGAATGTCGATATGTCTATACTTCATAACTTGTAGATACATTCAAAAAGAAATTCGCACGAAATGTGCACTCACAGTACATTATAATACAATACATATACAACGGCGAGCAAAAACATACGTCTCCTCCGTACAATACTACATGCAACTGATTTACTTCGCGGGAAGGGGAAGTAGCGATGGACTTCAGAAGTATCGCCATCTGTTGACAATGGTAAGAGTTAAACTTCAGTAGAAAAACCAAAAAAATAGAAAATCTCTTAGAAATTTTCTGTGTTTACTGTGCAAAGGGTGTTAAGTCCAAAATGGGCTAAAATGAGTTATCAAACCAGGCATGTTTGAAATCTCAAGGGCTACTGCAGGGTACAGAAAGCTAAGTCCAATTCCACTCCTAAGTATTTTTATTCATCAGGGAAAATTTGGGATAAGTGAAACAAAACACAAACATGCTAGTGTTAAAAGGGTTATGCCCCACTCAAGGATTAACACTCTTTACTCAACAAAAATAAAATTGGAAAAATTTACTTTTAAAAGAATTAAAAATTAAACTTAAAAAAACTGAAATTACAAAAGCCGATTTTTTTTAATCCCGTTTTTCTCAAAACTACGATTTTGGACTTAACACTCTTTACCCTGCAAAGACAGATTTGTTTTCAAATTTACACATTTTTCTTCAGGCTCATTTCTTTTATAGACTTTTATTTTATATAAAATATGATAAAAATTAAAATTTTGTTTATGCACAATTTTTTACTTTCCAACAGACATAAGTAACACATGCATAAACACGTAATCGATAACATCATATCTATTTTTGCATAAAAATAACTTTAACTTGTTTAAATTACTTTGTATGATAAACATATTCATGGAATTTAAGAGTTCATTATGTGATAAATATATATATATATAAGCATTGAGAATATTTCATGCTTCCAGCATACACTTTTAAGAATAGCGGACTGAAATCTCCCTGACAGCAAAATTTTACTGTTGCTTCAAACTTTTCCTACTCATATAGGGAAACAGATATGAAATATTTCTTGAGCAGAGCAACTCATTCATGAATTTATATTTAATGTTTAAAATATCAGATTCATATCCATATTGAAACGAATATGGTATTTCGAAATGACTTCAATATGCTCAGAAATATTTTTAACTATACACACATGAATAAGAAGATAATTAAGAAATTTTGTGCATGACAGTTTGTTTAGAATGAAGAAGACAACCTTGAAATGATGAAACTGGACTTTCGGTTTCTTTACAGCAACAATTTTGAATCTTACATTTTGCTGAATACATAAGTTTTCAGAAATATTTTATTTGAAAAAATATGATATTATATGGATGGGTGTGGTATACATTGAAGAAATACCTGATATTCCCTCGGAGATAATCAAAGTGATTTAATAATTATGAGTGTCACGGGTTTTCTGTTCCTGGTGAAAGATTTGTGTTATAGGTATATTTATTTAGATCAAGAATGATGAAAAAAAACTTGAGATAACACGGACAAATTAAAATTGATAAACAATTAAGACTTTTAACACTTAGATGAATGATACATATGCATTAAAAAATCCCTTTTACAGTCATGTAAGAAAAAATTATACATTATAAATATTAATATTGGATTATCAACACTAGAATGGTGGGAATTTTTTCCTTACTAAAAAGACAATGCCGTCATTTTGACAGTTAAAAATAAAATCAAGAATTGAAAATATTCAATGTTTTTTTTTAAAGTGGTTAAATAAAGTGGTTTTTTAAATGCTTTACATTTTGAACTATTTCACTCTATTATATAATAAATTAGTATATATTTAGATATATTTTTATGCAGGTACGGCCGAACTGACAACCTGGCATGGTTTATCCGTAAAAATATATGCAAGGTTTGTGCGGTCCTTATTTTTCAACACCAATAATTCCGAAGAGCCAATATTTCTGTTAATTGCAAAAGGGGGAAGAGACGAAAAATAACTAATATTTTTCAGGTATTATTTTAAAGATTTCTGCCTGTTTTCTATATTGCCGTGAAATTGACGGCCTTCAGTCTTAGTAGGTATACAAAAAACTTTCTCCCCCTCTTTATTATCGAATATAATTTTGCAAATGTGTGTGCATATTTCGCGGAAAATTAGAAAAAGTCATGAAATTTCAGAATCCTGAGGACATAAATACAGACATAGCGCTCAATAGTATGTCCGAAACCGTCAAAATGACGGCAGCCGTCTTTCTAGTGTTAATCGAGCACAAAGTTTCATGATTTTGTATATTTTTTTCTGATGCGGTAAGCACTTGTTGTTTCGACATTCGCCCATTTCACACAATGAATTTTTTTCATTGTGTGAAATGGGCTTCTACATTATGGTAGCACCATATAGGCCATGAAATATCCTTCCCTAAGAAGAGACAGCAAATGACATACATGTCTTAGTGGAGATTATTAATTTTACTTGTAATTGTTTTCTATAAACATTGCTTTAATGTTGACGTCAAGGCTGAAGATCCGCAACAAATACTATTTTTCACCATGTTCGTCATCAGTTTGAATTGTTTGTGCATGATACGCATATATAAGTTAATGAAAGATCATCTTTTGCATCTCCTCTCTAAAATAAAATCGTTTTTGTCGTTTCGGATGTAGTTTATCACTCATTGATATGACTATGTACCATTTCTCTTAAGTGGCGATTTTACCACTGAATGGCGTACTTTTTCTTCGGTAATGTTATGAAATGTATGAGAAAATCTCCAACTTTGCAGGTGTCACCATATATATATATATATATATATCAGTATTATATAAATGTATGCAATTATAATTGCCAAAGAACTGCCTACAACATTATGTAAAACACGATATATTTTTCTAATATTCTCAGATTTCCCGGATGGCTTTTAATCTAGATAAAATATTGATAAAACGAGAAAGAAAAACTATTCTATCCTGCTGCTTACATGATAAATGATCGTAACCGTCATAAAAAAGTAAATGAAGGGTTTAGAGAATAAAATGGTGATTTGTTACTTATTTTTCGATACAGCAACAGATAAATATCCTTTTCCTTGGTGAAATCCCTCTTCTTTCATTTTGCACTTCGATTTTTCAGTGTTTATCTTTTGCCAACCCAATAGATATTAAGGAGATAATAATATATCAATGTGTTGTTTATGAACACTAAATATATAACATACTTTTTTACGTGCAGAAAGAAATTAATCTTTACGCAAAATTTCTGATTTATAATGACCGAAATGCAGTAAGAAATTCGAATGGCTAATAATGTTTGGTACTTGGCTTTTTTTTCTTTTGTGAGCTTCGGCAATAACTTTGGCCTTTTGTGTGATACTCCGATAATAAACGGATCGAGATGGCTTTCAGTTTGTTTTTTTTCATTTCATTGCTTCAAAATACATTATCTTTTAGCTGTTTATTTTGCCTAGGTGTTAAGATAGGTGATTTAGTGGTTTCGTAATTTGTTTTAATATGCAACTGATGTTTCATTGGGAAATCAATGAATCACTGAGTGAACTTCCCGCATGGTCACTTCATTAAGGATGAAGTATTTCTTCTCGTTTATGTTTTAAATCTTCATACTTGGACAACGTGATGATATACTTGTGTTTGAATACGGTGTTTTATGCATAACATGCAAAATTGATTCATTATCAACTAGAGAGAATATAGGTTTTCCTGCAGCATTAGTTAGTGAGCTTTTAAAATAGCTTAATAAAATACTTCAGGACTGAAAGGATTTAGAAAACATTGTGGAGATTTTTCTTAATTCTTTTCAGATTCAATTTTAATGTTTAAAAGTACCTATACTTAACTACTTTAGTCAGAGAAGATGTTATGGAACTTACCTAACTACTAAATTCCTAAGCCATCCGAGAGGAAATCAGAGCTCAGAAGTAACTTCAAGTGTAATTACTGCAGAGTAACTTGAATAGGTTTTCTCTAAAGTCGCTGTAAAGTTATTGAAGACTAATATGTTCATGCTTTAAGCTAATCTCTTGAAGTTTTATGTTATCCCTGCATCTATATTGTCACATAAAAGTTACAAAGGGAAGTGTAGCGCATGTTATTTATCGTAACACGAATTGCGTAAACTACCTTTTTTTTACTTGACATTATCCCTGTACCTGAATCTGCCCCTTTTCTGTTTTAGTGTCAGTCGCAGTCTTAAAGTTTCCTATATGAGTTCAAATATACCTAAAATATCCTTTTTTACAGGGTATTGTTTACTACTCTAAGATACTTTCACATTTTTCTCTATATTTGCTTACTGACATGAAAATTTTCCATGTTTACTCGAGTAGAAAGAAACAACATGTATCCGCGAACTGCGCAAGATGTGATAGAATGAAAAATGCAGTTAAACTGAGGAGCTAACATGTAATGATAAAGCCCTTACATAAAAGTATTATTTCATTATTTGCATTGAATCACACTTTTGATATAGTTTAAAAAATATTCAATCTCGAAAGCTCAACAGTTATTATCCCCCAGCAGTGTAAATTTCCCAATTCGAAAAGAAGGTAGCATCTGGAAGACTGATGAAATAATTTAACAGACTTTAAGACGAATACCAGCCCAGTTTCAGAACTTCAGCAGCATCAGAAATATATTTAGTGTTTATTCTTATACACTAGACAATTTGCTTTATAGGTTTTTAAATTGCACTATTTATTCGTAATTATGCAGATGACACTTGAGAGTCTTCAGTGATATTATAGGTTTTGGTTATAGAAATACTTTAATATATTTGTGATATGTCGAACAATTAACATTGTGTAATGTGATGTCCTTAAGAGTATGAGCTAAGACCTGTTAGTGAACTTTAAATTCTCTATTAAACTTTACCATCAAGTTAGTACTAAAGGAATTGTAAGGCAAATATGAATTGCTAGCATTACATATTGCGTTCGGCTGTACCTAGAAAATTTCTTTATACTACACTAGAAAAATGAAATGTTGCTTCAGGTTGAAAAACGCTACCTGTCTTAGAGTGTAATATTCGTATGTCTGGGTAGCGGATTTGGTTTTATGTATCCTTCTTTTGTACAATCTTAACACTCTAACGGTACGGTGGTTTGAGACGAAATATATGGTACGGTCGGGTCGGATCCGACCCGATCTCTTTTTTGATGAGGTTTTTGGTAGAAATAAGTACACAATAAGAATTTTTGTTGTATAAAAACATTAATTGATAATATTTTACATTAAACAAAACCCTTTTTGTACAAAAAATTACCAAAGAATTGCAACTTTCTACGTGACAACATTCGTTGCGTTACCTTATTGAAGAAAAAAAAATAAAAGAAAATAAAAAGATAAAAATAACAAAGTTAAAATTTTACTCAGTTTAAAAAAATGCCTATAATGTAATTAATAAAATTGCTAACGTCGTGTAACACAATTTGAAAGTACTGGAGTTGCTACATGGGAAAAATATTTAAAATATTTACTCATCTAAAACTCTATTTCCATGATTCTATTTGAATATCTGTT
Organism: Dolomedes plantarius; assembly: GCA_907164885.2. Classification (NCBI taxonomy): domain Eukaryota; kingdom Metazoa; phylum Arthropoda; class Arachnida; order Araneae; family Dolomedidae; genus Dolomedes; species Dolomedes plantarius. Next base: position 59,595,969 of record OU015497.1, on the reverse strand, counting down.
TGCGTATTGTTATTATATATATATATATATATATATATATATATATATATATATATATATATATATATATATATATTATTTACATATTTATTCTGAAGCACTGAACTCGAGAATTCAACATTTACTTATCACTGTTGGGTTAGTCGTGATACTAAAGTGCCTTTTGTAAAAGCAAATATAACAATAGTTTTCTAATAAATATAAATATTTTTCTACCAACAATTATGGATTTCAAAAATGTAACCCTTAAGAATTAAAGACATTAAATAAATGGGAGAAAATATGGAAAATCTTTGTCGTTTTAAAGTTTTCTCCTGAAAAATAAAACAAACAAACTATCACTGAGCAGCACACTATAGATATAATCTGTATCTTATGAGAAAAAATGATTTTCATTATATATATATATATATATATATATATATATATATATGCACTCAAGAGCCAAAACATTATGACCACCACTACATTTTGCAATGAATTCGCCTGGATGACGTGGAAGGCACGTGATCAAGTGGAAGTAGTATTTAACTGCTGCTGGAGAGTCTGAAGAATCATTCTTTAACTTACTTCTGTGTGTGATGGGAAAGGCTCCGGATCTAAGCGACTTTGATAGAGGGCAGATTGTAATGGCTCGAAGGCTCGGAACAAGTATTTCCGAAACTGCACGACTCGTGAGTTGTTCACGACCTACAGTTGTTAGTACTTATGCAAAGTGGATGAATGACGGTGAAACCAGCAGTAGACGACATGGTGTTGGACGTCCACACGCTATCAAAGAAAAAGGTCGTCGGAGACTGTCTCGCATGGTGAAGCAAAACCGGAGCCACACAGTGGCTCAGCTGACAGCCCAATACAATGCAGGGCCAAGTAGAATAGTATCGCAGCACACTGTTCAGCGGACACTGTTGGATATGGGGCTACGCAGCAAACGCCCCACTCGTGTGCCTTTGCTGACCAAGCGTCATCGCCAACTGCGCCTGCGCTGGGCCGGGGAACATCGCGACTGGTCCATGGATCAGTGGGAGAGAGTTGCCTGGTCAGATGAATCACGGTTTGTCATTCATCACGCCGATGGCCGTGTCAGGATACACCGTCTTCCAGGCGAACTGTTGCTCCCTCAATATACAGTAGGTCATACACAGGCCGGTGGTGGCGGTATTATGCTTTGGGGGACGTTCTCTTGGGCGTCTCTGGGACCTGTGGTTGTGGTAGAGCAGACCATGATTGCTACAGGGTATCTGAACATCATTGCGGACCAGTTGCACCCTTACATGGCATCTGTTTTTCCAGCTGGAAATGGAATGTTCCAACAGGACAACGCCCCGTGTCACAAGGCTAAAATTGTGTTGGAGTGGTTCCACGAACATGATGCTGAATTCCAGTTAATGTCTTGCCGCCTAACCCACCGGATTTCAATCCGATAGAACACATTTGGGATGTCATGGGAAGGCAGCTCAGAGTTCAAAGACCACCAATTCGCAATATCTCGGATTTGGTGACCGTTGCTTAAACATCTGGTAAATCTGTCTCCGGCCATCTACCAAGGACTTGTGGCATCCATGCCAAGGCGGGTTGAAGCTGTGTTGCGCGCCAAAGGTGGGCCAACTCGTTTTTGACAGGTGGTCATAATGTTTTGGCTCTGGAGTGTATATATATATATATATATATATATATATATATATATATATATATATATATATATATATATATATATATATACATATATATATATGTGTGTGTGTGTGTGTAATAATAACGTCCCACTAATATTAATTTTCCTATATCTGACGCGTATCTTAATTTTTCCTCAATAAAGCCCAGCCCTATTTTAAAAATGAAATCGAAAATCGAAATAATCTAATATTCTCTTTAACGCATAAGCGGGAAAGTTATATTTAGAGTTCCGTGATCTCGACCCCCTTCGAGTAAATACCACGTGATCGGGGTCAACCAATTAAAATAATTCTAAGCCTAGACGAAATCGGAAGTTACTCAGCATAAAATGCAAGACGGAGCGATTTCGCGCTGTCTTCTTACTTGGCGCTGTTTCGTTACGTCGTTGCTCGCTGTCCGCGTACTGTTCCAAAATATATTAGAATGTAATCATATTCGATACTCCAGCCTGGGCAGCTTTGGGCCGTCCGTTGACGTTATTGTCAAACATCATGTCGTCAGCGTGTGCCAAGTCACTCAACTATGTATAGCAGTGTATCTTCTCTGATGTCTTGAAGTTTGGTTCCATGGAATAAAATATTTCAAGTGTTCATCGTGTTCTTTCCTGAAGTGTTTATGTGTGAATCCATCTCCTGTACCGGTGTACTAGAAGTAATTACCACTCTGGCTACGTCTACATTGTCGTGTTTTGTGTACTCTACAAAGTTAAAGTTATTCGTACGTTGAAGTACCCTTTACGTTTCATTAGTCGGCAGGACAGGATCTGGAAAATCCCAAGACAGTGTTTTCACCTTGTTTTACTACGAGAAGAAAACTGTTTGCTCCTGTGTCAACAATTTGTTATGGATTCAACATTTCCTACTCCTGAAAAATATGTTACTATTTGCGACATATCAACACCAAATTAAAATGTTTGTGCCGTGTTATAAAAAAAATACACTCATAGACAAAAAAATTAGCACACCAAGAAATAATTGCGGGATTATAACGAAACTTGCAATGAAGGTACATGTCGGGGAGATATGCAAATGATTAGAAATGCAGCATGATTGCGCATTAAGTATAGCCGGTAGAGGTCGTTGAACATCGTACTCTTTGGAGTATAAAACAGGTAACCAAAGCTTGTTTGAGTGTGCTGAATCATTTACAAAGGAAGAGCTGAGATAGACATGCCATTACGCCGTGTTCGAAGACAATATAAGCAGTTGTCGCAGTTTGAGAGGGTGAGAATCGTCGGGATGATGGAAGCTGGGTGGTCAGCCAGGCGAGTAGCTCGTCAATTAGGCCGCTCTGATTGTGTTGTGAGGAGGTGTTGGGACCAGTGGACCAGAGGGATGTCATGTACACTAAGACCATGCTCAGGACGCCCTCGACAGACCAGTCGTCGAGAAGACCGCCACATCGTAAGAAATGCACGCGTACAGTCAACTGCTTCATCGGCCGCCCTCCAGGCACAGGTAGCACCTTCACTAGGGGCCTCTGTGTCTTCTCGAACCATACGAAAGCGCCTGGCTGAAGGACAGTTGGTATCGCGGCGCCCATTACGTGTGCTGCCCTTGACGCCCACCCATCGACGACTCCGTTTGGAGTTTTGCCGCTCACGAGGAAACTGGACTGCAGCGGAATGGAACCAGGTCGTCTTTAGCGACGAATCCAGATTCAATCTTGGCAGTGATGACAATCATGTTCGTGTGTTTAGAGCCCGTGGTGAACGCTTCAATCCTGCCTTTGCTGTACAGCGACACATCGCTCCCACAGCTGGTGTGATGGTATGGGGTGCCATTGCCTACAATACACGGTCACCCCTAGTATTGTTCCGTGGCACCATGACAGCCCAGCGGTATGTTCATGAAATCCTGCAACCACATGTGTTGCCACTCATGCAACGGCTCCCAGGAGCCATTTTTCAACAAGACAATGCTCGGCCTCATATGGCAAGGGTGTCACAAGACTGTCCCCGCACTGTTACTACCCTTCCTTGGCCTGCCCGATCCCCAGATTTGTCTCCAATCGAGCATATCTGGGATCATTTGGGACGACGAGATGGGCATCCCACGAGTTTGAACGAACTAGAGGCAAGGTTGCAGCAAATATGGAACGAAATGTCTCAAGACATCATACAGAACTTGTATGACTCAATGCCCGATCGTATCGCATCGTGCATTCGCGCTAGAGGGGGTCCAACGGAGTATCAACTCCTCCGTTCTTTTGCCTTTTTCTCTGAAATGAATTATCCTTTTTCTTTGATTTTTTTATCATTTACTTATATCAAAGTAGTCATTACGTATGTAAAATTTCGTTTCATTTTGACCACTCCTTCTTGGTGCGCTAATTTTTTTGTCCATGAGTGTATATTGGGACTTTAATCAACTAAAATTAAAGGTAAGACAACTTGTCAATGAAATTTTAAAAGTGTTTATAATATTATATGAAAAAGTCTACGTAATGTTTAAATATTGGGATGTTCATAATAGAGATACTGTGATACAATTAGATCAAATTTTAACGAAATTTTATAATGATTTTGCTTAATATAAATTTGATATGGTTAGTTATATGGCCTCCGTAAACATTAACGGTATATATTTTTAAAATGCTTTCATTTATTTTTAATCATGTTGTAATAATAACGCCCCCCTAATATTAATTGTCCTATATCTAACGTGTATCTTAATTTTTTCTCAATAAAGCCCAGCCCTATTTTAAAAGCGAAATCGAAAATTGAAATAATCTAATATTCTCTTTAACGCATAAGCGGGAAAGTTATATTTAGAGTTCCGTGATCTCGACCCCCTTCGTGGAAATACCACGTGATCGGGGTCAATCAATTAAAATAATTCTATGCCTAGCGGCGAAATCCGAAGTTACTCAGCATAAAAGGCGAGACGATTTCGCGCTCTCTTCTTACTTGGTGCTGTTTCGTTACGTCGTTGCTCGCTGTCCGCGCACTGTTCCAAAATATATTAGAATGTAATCACATTCGATACTCCAGCCTGGTCAGCTTTGGGCTGTCCGTTGACGTTATTGTCAAACATCATGTCGTCAGCGTGTGCCGAATCATTCAACTATGTATAGCAGTGTATCTTCTCTGATGTCTTGAAGTTTGGTTCCATGGAATAAAATATTTCATGTGTTCATCGTCTTCCTGTTCTTTCCTGAAGTGTTTATGTGTGAATCCATCTCCTGTACCGGTCTACGAGAAGTAATTACCACTCTGGCTACGTCTACATTGTCGTGTTTCGTGTACTCTACAAAGTTAAAGTTATTCGTACGTTATATATATATATATATTTATATATATATATATATAGTTTAATTGAAGGTAGTGATTTGATAAAATTAACTTTACGCGGCCATTTATGCCATTATTTTTATGCACATCTATATATTTAAGTTGCTAAGCCGACTTTTTGAGCAGTCCGTGAGAGAAAACTACTGCATCAATTTACTTCATTTTGGTCTTAAACGAAAGATTGTAACTGTAGATTTGTCAAATTAGATTTTTGTAACCTCAATTTCTATTAATTAGCGATAATTTACAGTTAAAAATTGGTTTCTGAGCATGCTCAGTGGCATGTTTTAATTATAATCACGTTTATTTCGAGCAGTCTTTCTAGATCTCTCTCTATCATTTTTATTTTTATGATAATTATATTTTTGAGATATAAGACTAAACCTGATGGAAACTGTTTATTTCACGCTGTTTAATTAGCGATAATTTACAATTTAAAAAAAATTGCTTTCTGCGCATGCTCAGTGACGTTTTTAAATCTGGCTTTAGATACTAAGCCCGAGGCTACTTAAACACATTAATTTGCTTCTGCGCATTATTATGATTTTCAACATTTGGCAATGATGTGTTGAGTATAATTTGTGTATTAGTGCTTTTATTTACTATCTAGCCGTCATCTTTTGACGGGTCCCAGCTAGTTTCTTTTAATTTTTTGTGAAGATATACTGGTATTTCTACCTATCCGCATTCATGTTGAATATATTATTAAAAAGTATGATTCTCGGAGAAAAATGGTCATATACAAATCTATTTTTGGCTGCATGAGAATATAGAATATATAATAATCTCTTAGTATTAATGTCTCACAGAAAGTATTCTTCCTGGACTGATTACACACCCGAGTAACATTCATTTGGAAGCCATAATAAAAGAATGGCACAAAATTCTCTGGGTGACTTCTAATAAAATGCTCTGGATACTTTTTTCCCTATAATTTTAAAGGGATGCATTATGCCGTTAAAAAGAAATATCTAAAAGCAAATAATGCAAATTATATTATAATTGATCTAGTTTAATTTTACAAAAATAACTAAAAAACTTATTTCGATTATTTTCCATATTGTAAGTCTGGAATTCTCGAGAATTTTAGGCAAGACGAAGAATATTTCTTTGCAAAAGGTGTATTAGGTAGTTTTCACTTAAATATTCTTTACGGTGGTTATAAAAATCTATTATATAGTATGCAGAGTCATTACGAAAAAGATCTACCTATTGATAATCCTTTATCTTGTTCATAAAATCTCCCTAGTATCACCTCTAAAACGTCTCGCTAATTTTTATTCACAATAAAACTAACTTTTTTTGGTGCAGTTTTCTTATTTGTGTGTACATCTATATATATAAAACAGTTCCGTAACTGACTGACTGACTGACATACAACGCACAGACCAAACCGCTGGACCTAAAGGGCTGAAATTTTGCATGGCGATTATTCTTCTAGTGTAGGGGTGCACCAAGAGAGATTTTTGAAAAATTCTTCTTAGATTTTTTTAAATTAAATTTTTAAGCTGTTTTAGTAACTTTTTTTAAGTTTGCATTTAAAAAAATAATTTGAGGGTTATAAAATTTATATCACGAGAAAGATCATATAAATTCCTTTGAAATGAGATCTTTTTCGAATCTTTACATCTATTTTCTGATTTTTGGTGAATTTTTAAAGATTCATTTTTAGAATTTAATTTATTAAAAGCTGATCACGTGACTTCTTTTTCTGGCACTTTAAATAAATTTATCGTCACGTGCATAACAACTAAATAGACAAAAATATATTTGTTTTCTTGCTAATGCGGCAGGCGATTGGACATTATTTTGTCTATAAAAATATCTCTTACGACTTTTTTATAAATATATATATTTTTCCTACATCAATTGTATATTTTAATCGTCGTATTTATTATAAATATATATATATATTTATTTTTGTGGCATTAATTGCATACATTGGCCGTTGTATTTAATTTGAATGTACTCCGTAGCGAAGTGCGGGTTTTCAACTAGTGTATACATATATGTGTGTGTATATACACAGTGCCGTAACTAGTCATGCCTCTGCCCTGGAGAAGAATTTTCATTTGGGTACCTTAATTTATGAGGTTTAAGAAAATAACAAAACAAATACCGCATTTTGGGGCCCCTTCCAAGTGGACTCTGGGCGGGTGCTCCTGTCTAGTTACAGCACTGTATATACAGGGTGGTTATAATTAAAGTTCCACTTTGAAATGGTCATAAAATGAAAATTACTGGACCAAATGTTATCAAACTTAGTAATAGTTTGAAGGAGGTCATGGGATTTTCTTTTCCGCCAGAAAAAGAACAGTTCACAAACTCACCACCAGGAGGAAATGGCGCTGTATGCAATATTGTTAAACGAAATAAGGTCGGAATCTAACTTAACATTTTGTTACACGGGTTTAACATTTTGTATACTTTAAGAAACATTGACCTAAACAAAATTACCATTTAAAGTGTGCGCATTCCGGAAATCGATTTCTTACAGATCGCTAATTTGTAAATTTTGAAGCCTGAATTTCACCCTAAGACATGAAGATATCGGTTTAAAACGTTTTTAATCGTTTCTAAAACAAAACTGCTTGTTAGGTTATGCAAAAACAACAACATTGTGATTAACAATATTGCATACAGCGCCATTTTCCTACTGGTGGTGAGTTTTTTAACTTTATTATTTTTTTGGTGGAAAATAAATTCCCATGACCTTTTTTAAACTATTACCAAGTTTGATAACATTTGGTCCAATATTTTTCCTATCATGACCATTTCAAAGTGGAACTTTAATTATAACCACCCTGTATAATATATATATATATATATATATATATATATATATATATATATATATATATATATATATATATATATATATATATATATATATATATATATATATATATACATTTGTTACGAGTTAGGAGCCAACTTGGCGTGTTATCGCCAGCGATGTTTTGGAGTTCGCGTGATTTAAAGCTGTGGCTTAGCACGTCACGCGTCTACCATGGAGTAAGAAATAAATCCTGGTCTTGGGTCTATTGTTGGAATATTGTTTGGTTGAGCGGTATGGCATCTCGGGTTTTGTTTCCCAGGTGAATAAGAATTTGGAATAAAAGTTCAGTTTAAGCGTTGTTCTTGTAGCGTTAGGTGACAGTTTTTGAACAGGTGTTTTATCGTCGGGCTTGACGGGGGACCTTGTTATAAAAGATTTAAAAGGTCGTATGCTATTTATTATTAAGTGTTATATTGAACTAATGAAATCTTTGAATTCCGTTTTGTTAAGAGAAATACTTAGCTGCTGGTTTTTGTCAACTTCTAGCGAAGATTTGTAGTATTATTTTGTCTACTGCTGCCATTGTAAAAGAACTGTTTATAAAATATCTGTTTTTCATTTACGGTAATTGGCATATTTATTTCTGTTCTTGAAATTCACTTTTTAAATTATCTTTCCGTACCACAGATTTGGTACAATATATATATGCTAATTTTACAATGGTCATGATTAATTTTTGTATCTATTAATTACCCATGTAAATATTATGATTACATAGAGAAAAGTCTATTGTTTAAAACTGAAAAACGTATTCATAATTCAATTCTGAAATACTGTTGTTTTGAAGAGATCAGAAAAAATACTTAATGCGTTGTTTATAAAGATGAAATGTTTAATATTCATGATTTTGCAAAACGAAAGCATGAAACATTAATATACCTGTCATAAAAGTGTGCAATTATATAATAATGCTGTAATAAGGACAATGATAAAAAGTAAATAATGTTACATAACGTTACATAATATTCCCTTATAAATATTAATGATTGGTATTTTATTTTTGCTTTTACATAAGGGGGAAATGCGTAAGAATCGATGTAAATTCCGATCGAAGATCGTAATTCCGATGCCAAAAACTACATCTATATATTAAATGATCAAATCACATCCATATAAGAGATGAGCAAATGAAATTATCTGTGCTGTTCCTTCTTAATTAATAAGCTATTCATAACTAACGAACAATTATCAATCACCGATATAGAGGAACTGTATCAACACTCCTCTTTAGTTATTCTTTTAATTATTATGACGGGTACACAATTAATTTTCCTTGTTCGAGGGTATTTGTGTTTGTTCAACAATTATTAGTTAGTAGTATCAATAGATAATGTGTGAAAAATCGAAGGTTTGATTTTGGTGATTATACAGAGTGGTGATATCTAGATTAATCCATTTTTACTAGCTAATGAATGATAATTAATATTCTATTCAAAGGATAAAATCAAAGAGATTGCCTTAAAAACCTATGAATTGTATTGTTTTAAATAAGACCTAATTCGTGTCTTATGGTTTGGAGACAAGTATTTAAATAAGCAAACACCAACGTTGTGACATTACGTTTTTACCACTACTTGCTACTCAAAAAAAAATAAGATAATGTTAAAACTAAACTTCAGTCATATGTTATATGTGTTTTTTTAGCTTATACGAACAGTATGTCTCTATTAGCCCTATATATATATATATATATATATATATATATATATATATATATATATATATATATATATATATATATATATATATATATATATATATATATATATATATATATATATGTCGGACTTAAGCGGGAACGAAATAATTATTCTAAATTTAAAGGGGACTTAGTAATTAATTTATTGTCGTGGCGTAATTCGCCACTATTCTCATATCTTGGTTCGAAATACAGCGAGAGATATCGGGGAATTTCCCTTTGGATTGATTGACATCTGTGGCCACGCCTATGGTCCAACTCCGGTGTATGCGTCACAGACCATGTAGGCATGCGCGGTGGCTTTGGATGGAGAAAAACAATAGCGTGTAATCAGACGGCGGGATTTAATTCATTGCTAGTGGACGCGTGTCAGCTGGGTCCCTAATTTGAAAATGGCGAGAGCTCAAATATGCGTTACTTGGATCAGTGGTTGCTGGAAAATGAAATAAATTGGAAAAGCTTGAACTATGTTTATTGATTGGATTTAGACTACTTACCACTCGCCACCAGTATTAACATGATGACTGCTAATGCAAACCACTCGCCTGTCAAGAGCCGCGCAGGATTAAAAAGAACTACGCAGAAAAAAAAAAAAAAACCCGCCTCACTTTTGGATTAGCACGACAGTGCGAAAATTTATGAAACGACGATAAATTAAAAATAACAATAATACACCATGGAATCGAAGACTGAAGTGAAAACAGAATTCCACGAAATCATACTCGATGACAATTGGATTCAAGAACAAATGAACACCGGAAATGAAAATGTCGATCAAGCGAATGATGACAAGAAACCTATCTTAAAAAACATACCAGGCTGCACAGGAAAAATTCAAGAAGCAATACCACAATTACCAATACCACAATTCGATAACAGAAGTATCAAAAATATTTTTCAATGGTTCCAGTTGTTTGAAGAGAGTTGCAGCACGTTTGAATTAAATGAGAAATGGAAAAAAGAAAATTTAATGCGCTACGTAAGTCAAGATATTCAAGAAGTAATAATATCCACGGAACTATATAAAGAAGATTACATTAATATTAAAAAACAACTGCTGTCCATTTTTTCAAAGAGCAGAGAAGAAATCATAACAAGGTTTAGGACACTAAAATTAAATGACAATGATGACCTCTTCCAGTATTTCAAGGAAAAACTAGAACTGGGGAAACAACTTAAAAAAACAGACAGTGAAATCATAGAAACACTGTCATTAGACGCTCCAAGAAACATACGAACTTTGCTCTCGTTGCAAGAGATACGAACCCCTTTCGAATGGCTGGAAAAAGCGAAAAAAATACATTTGCCGGTACCTCGGTCCGCACCGCGTATCGCTCCGGAAAGAAGAACAGATTTCATCGCCGGCGATCGTCGAAACTTCGGTGACAGTGAGACAGAGCGCAGAAATTCGGAGCCACACTACAGAAGAAGGTGGATTAATTATGATCAACCCAGAAGACAAAATGAATACAGCAATACGTCAAGATATGATGAACAGAGACACTATCAAAGTGCAGAAGATAACAGAAGACACCAAAATAACCATAGAGGATACTATGCAAATAACAGATGACTTACGATCCAAGCTCGGGTGAGTGAACAAACATTTCAATTCTTATTAGACACCGGTAGTACAATTTCAATAATTTCACAATCATTACTTAATGAGGTAAAATGTTTTAAAACATTAAATTTGAAAAATATGGTAATAAATCAAACTGATGGTCAAGTACCTGTAACAAAAATAATTAAAACAAATGTAACAATTGGCAAATTAACTAGAGAAATTGAAATGTGGGTCATTGAGAGTGACCTACCTTATGTATTACTAAGTTTAGAACATATGAGACTTTTTCGTCTCGAAATAAATTTAAGAAAATTAAAGGTGTTCCAATGTAATAAAGAGATAATACTATGTAATAATAATAATAATTTTGTTAATCCATATGCATTGAATGTTCAAAGAGAAAATTGTAAAAATTATTGTGAAAACATGTATAATGGTAAAAGGTATTATGAAAACAAAAATATGTGTAACTTTAGAAATGTAAACAAAAGTGTATATGAAGGTAGAAAATTTTTTAACTATCGGGCTGAAAATAATAACAGAAGGTATCATAAAGGTAGAAATTTTGTAAAAAGAAACTATTTAAGATGTGATCACTCCCCTGAGTACTATGAAAGGACTGTTTACAATAATGCTGTGAAAGATAATGTGTATAATGTTTCTTCCAATGACATTGAAACCCTAAATGTTGATAATAACCAAAGAATGAGAAATCCAGTTATAAATTATGAGAGTTCAAACAAAATAGCAAATACTAATTATAATGTTCAAAATTTAAAGGAGATATCAGGTATCCCCGATGATACACTGAAAACTCTATTTAAAGAGCCCGGTGATGCCTTGGACTTCCAAACACCAGAGCAAATACCCGAGGACTGGCCCCATTTAGAAAACATTCTAGAAACTTTCGACCATATCTTTTCAAAAAATAAATATGACGTTGGAAAAATAAAATTAGAACCCCAAAAAATACACTTAACTTCAGAGCTCCCAATTGCACAACGACCATATCGCACATCTCAAACTGAAAATGCTGAAATAAAAAAACAAATAGACGAATTGTTAAAAGCAGGTTTTATAAAGCCCTCACATTCTCCATTTAGCGCCCCAGTAACATTAGCAATGAAAAAAGGCCAAGGAAAAACTAGGCTATGCATAGACTACAGAAAATTAAATGTAATTACTAAAACTGATTCTGAACCTATTCCACGAATTGATGACTTATTAGATCAACTAGCCCATGCCAAATTTTTTTCAACATTAGATCTAACTTCAGGGTATTGGCACATAGAAATACATGACCGTGACACTGAAAAATTGGCATTCACAACAAACTTTGGACTTTATGAATGGACAAGACTACCGTTTGGTTGGAAAAATGCACCAAGTGTCTTCCAGAAAGCAATTAGGCAAATTCTAAATAAATACCAAATCAATTATGCTTTGAACTATTTTGATGATATAATAATATTTTCACAAACCTTTAATGAACATATGAAACATTTAGAAGAAATTTTTAAAATTTGGGAAAAGGAAAATATCAAATTAAACCAATCAAAATGCCAATTTGCTAAGAAAGAAATAAAATTTTTAGGATATGAGATTTCTAAAGGACAATATTCACCTCATAATGTAAACATTGAAACAATAAAAAAATTACTACCACCCAAAAATGTTAAAGAATTGCAGAGATTTTTGGGATCCATAAATGTCTATCAGAAGTTTATACAAGACTATGCAAAATTGAGACTTCCATTAAACAAATTACTTAGAAAGGATGTAAAATGGGATTGGTCCCAAGAATGTCAAAATTCCTACCAAAGACTAAAAGATGAACTCATATCAAAACCGATTTTAACCCTTTTTAACCCAAATTACCCATGCCACATTTTTGTCTACGCAAGTCAAGAAGCAGTTGCTGCTGTCCTAAAGCAAAAGCACCCTAATGGCCAACTACACCCAATAGCTTTTCACTCAAGACAACTGAAAAAAACACGAAAGAAACTATGCTGTCACTGAGCTTGAATGCTTGGCGATTGTTGATTCTATTGACCGTTTCCATTGTTACTTACATGGGAAAAAATTCACAATACATTCGGATCATTCAGCCTTACAATGGCTCAAAAATATTAAACATTTAACTGGACGACTGTTTAGATGGTCTTTAAAACTTTCCATGTATGATTATGAAATAGTGCACATTAAAGGTAAATATAATTATGAAGCTGATATGCTATCAAGGAACCCAATAAGCCACTTTGTATCACAATATTCTTATTTTCTAACCACAGATGAAATTATTCAGGCACAATTAAACGATAATGTTAATAATGTAAAGTACAAAAAATATAGTGGAGTTCTAACAGTAAAAAAGAAAAATCTAATCAAAATTGTAGTCCCGCCATCATTAAGACTAAAATTAATAACCGCTGCACATGAAAAATTTGGCCACCCAGGTGTGAGAAAGATGTTACAATTAATTTCCCCTATTTACTATTGGCAAGACATAATATTAGACATTTCAAATTTTGTTCGTTGTTGTGAAACATGTCAGAAAAACAAGAAATCGACTCAGAGAAAGTATGGACTGATGGAACAAGTGCCAATTGCTTATGAACCATTTGACCTAATCTCAGTTGATACAGTTGGAGGTTTTAACTATTATAATTCGACAAAAAAATATCTTCATCTGGTGATTGATCATGCAACAAGATATATTTGGACTTTTCCTTCAAAAAGTGTGACAAGTGAGACATACACAAACTGTTTAAAACAAATTTTCAAAATTAAAGTTCCGAAACAAATATTAAGTGACAGAAATGCTGCATTTACTTCCTCAAGGTTTAAGAAATTCCTAAAACATCACAATACGAGACAACTACTTACTTCAGCCCACAGACCCCAGTGTAATGGCAAAAATGAGAGATGTAATCAAACGATTGTATCCAAATTAAGGTGTAAAGTTAATACTTCTTCGAAAAAAATTCCATGGACAAAAATTTTAGAACAAGTGACTTCCGAATATAATAATCAACCCCATAGAGTAACTGGATTTTCCCCGAATTACCTCCTATTTGGAAATTTGCCATATAACTCACCATTACCTAAAATAACTTCATTACATTATCCGCCAGTTGAAGAAGCAAGAAAGATTGCAGTGCAAAGAACAATTCAACACCATAAAATTAATAAACAAAGATATGATAGAAATTTTATACAGTCAAACTTCAAAATTGGTGACTTAGTGATGTACGAAGAATTCAAATACCCAAATTCAAGAAAATTAGATCCACCCTATTCAGGCCCTTATAAAATTTTAAGCCAGATTTCTAATGTTAATTTTGAAATTGATAAACCAAACCAATACACTGGAAAAAAGAGTGAAATTGTGCACTCAACTAGATTAAGGCATTTTCATCCATATAGTGAGTTTAAATTACAATAATGTTGTTTCATCCACAATTTTGGGGAGGGGGGGGAAATTAAGATAAAATGTTGATACGAGTTACAAGTAAAAAATTGAAATTATAAAGTTATGATTGTTAATGAGTAAATAAAATAATAACATTGGAACTGATGAAGTAATATTGTGAAAGTAAACTAGAAGATGATTTGTATTGAATTTATTGGATGTTAATAATTATGTATTTTTGAATTGAAATTTAATAACTTATGAAAGAACTTTGGCTAAACCTAAATTATTTTGAAAATTTTGTTACCATCTTTGCAATGTTTTGTTACATTAATGTGTGGAGCTGTATCTACATTTTCCCGAATATGACCAAATTGCCTATCCCAGAGATCCATCTCTTAATTGATTTTATATGTTGGGTGCCTAACACCCTCTTGACTCCACTTATGTGGTTAAACGTTGTGTACTGATCTCTTTTGAGCCTTTCCCAACCTAGAGTTTCAGTGTCGTGCACTATACGCACCAATTTTCACTCTGAATTTTGTTTAGAGTTGTCGGTTGTGGTTAAGACTGTGGGAATTTGTTGAACCTGCTCTCCTCTGACCCAACCATGCACTTGTTCACTCAACTACACAAATACACACAAACAAAAAACATACACCTTGAATTAAACAGAATGTACACAGATGAAGGAATGGTACACCAGTACCAAAAGTGAATCGTTTTACATAATGAATCTATCATTGTGAAATATTAAGGTGAATAAAGTGTAAATTATAAAATGTTTGATAACTTTGAATTGTGATAAATTTGAATCAGATTTTTGTGTTATGGAAAAATTTTGAAGTGTAAATAATATGTAGAGAATTTTGAATTTCATGTGTAATTTCATATGTTTGTATTTCATAAGTAAGTCGAAGGTATAACAGAGCTATAAAAAGATAAACTGTATTGTAATTGATGTCAAAATACACTTGTGTCGTTCGGCAAGTACAAGATACGAGAAAAATAATCCCATGGGAAATTGATCAATATTTATATTTTTTTTTCAATTATTAATATGTTGTGTCTCTGAGTATTTTACAGGGTCAACCATGTCAAGGAGGCCTCCAAACAAGCCGGTCGACCGCATTTAGTTTAGTCTTTCATATATTTAAATATTTTTTTCATGTACCTCCATTTTCACATTACCATAATCTGTGTAAATAAAGTCATACTTGTAGAATTTTAAACTGGAACTGTTATAAAATTATAAGATGAGTGGACAGCATACAAGACTGTTGATTACATTACCACTCAACGAGGCTGATGAAAGTATTCAAGCCTGGACTTTAGATTGTAAAATGCTACTAACATTCCACGTTAATGGGTAATAGTTATTTTGTGATTTTCAATTAATTTGTTCCTAGGTGAGTTTTTGAAGTGACATTGTTTTTCAGGTGATGTCCTATTGAGATTATATATTGGTATAATTAAAGTGATATTTTGAATTTATAGTGATATATTTTGAGATAATGCTGTAATATTTTCCTTTTTGCCTTAAGTCATCAGTGATATAAAATTGTACAACTCAAGAAATTTTGTGTAACTTGAAAAATTGTAAACTGTGTATTTTTAAACCACTGCTCCAAGTCTTACAGAACAGAAAGAATCAATCCAGGGGTTGTTAAGGGAACGGTTGATTTGTAATTAAGGGGGTTTTCACTGGAACCTGTTGTGTAGAGAGACGTCCCTACTCAGCATGTTTTCCAGTCTACTGATGTAATGTTTTTTTTTTATCGTAGGGGTTGTTGCCACAGGGAATTAGCTACTCCTTGTGTGCACGCCTTCAAGGGGAGGGGGGAAAGTTGTCGGACTTAAGCGGGAACGAAATAATTATTCTAAATTTAAAGGGGGCTTAGTAATTAATTTATTGTCGTGGCGTAATTCGCCACTATTCTCATATCTTGGTTCGAAATACAGCGAGAGATATCGGGGAATTTCCCTTTGGATTGATTGACATCTGTGGCCACGCCTATGGTCCAACTCCGGTGTATGCGTCACAGACCATGTAGGCATGCGCGGTGGCTTTGGATGGAGAAAAACAATAGCGTGTAATCAGACGGCGGGATTTAATTCATTGCTAGTGGACGCGTGTCAGCTGGGTCCCTAATTTGAAAATGGCGAGAGCTCAAATATGCGTTACTTGGATCAGTGGTTGCTGGAAAATGAAATAAATTGGAAAAGCTTGAACTATGTTTATTGATTGGATTTAGACTACTTACCACTCGCCACCAGTATTAACATGATGACTGCTAATGCAAACCACTCGCCTGTCATATATATATATATATATATATATATATATATATATATATATATATATATATATATATATATATATATATATATATATATATATATATATATATATGTACAGAACTTTCAGTGTATACTTTCAGAATTCATCGCAAAAGTAAACAGATTTTTAAAAACTGTTAAAAATCTGTTTACTTTTGCGATGAATTCTGAAAGTACACAAACTTGAATGTGAATGAATCAAGTAGCTCAAGTATTCATATCGCGTAGTGAGCTGTAAAAAACTGGATGGCAGTCTACTACTCCAATCGCATGAAAAACTAAATAAATAAAAAATAATGAAAGGGTTTGCTTTTACAAGGTGTGGATTAAATGCAATATTGTTAGATAATTCGGCATATTTTTTAACTTTCATATACTTTTAAAATTATGACGTCATTATTAGTATTATGACGTCAAAATGACGGGTTACCTTCTAGTGTATATATATATATATATATATATATATATAGACACACACATATATATACACTGCTGGGCATTAAAAGTGCCACAGCTTGAAGGAGGGATGATACAAACATCAAATTCGCGAGAATGGAAGAAGATGTTGTGATATGCAAATGATTAGCATTTACACGCAATCGAACGACGCAGGAGGGGGAAACGACATCTCAAACTCTGTCTAAAAGGAAATTTATGCAGCGGGTTTCTCATTCGGAAATAGCATTTGAATGCTGGTTGTTTGCGTGAAGAAGGTGTTATGCCTCGTATAAGAAGGAGAAATGTATAGCAGCACGTGTCGGAATTCGATAGCGGCAGGATCGTGGCCTATTGAGAGTGCGGTTTACCGTTCCGCGATATTGCTGCTCGCATTGGTCGGAATCCAACGACTGTTATGCGAATATCGAATAAATGGGTTAGGAGTGTTATCTTTCCTGTGACTTCTAGACAACCAGATAGTACTCATAAATACAGTACACTTTCTAAAAACAACAATTTATTGAACAACCAAACATTTCCGGGAGTATATGTCCATCCATCGACAAGCGACGGCCCATTTTTAATCCTCTTCTGGAGTTGTTCGCCTCCGCCCTCTGATAACGTGCTTACATCTTGAAAAAGGTCATTTCAAGGTGCGCTCACGGCGCCATCTATCGAGCTTAACACTACCAATTGTGATGGCTTAACATGACGGTCATACTGAACTCCATGCAGGATCTCAACGGCCTCCCGCCACTAACGCCCGAGAGAACAGACATGTTATCGGCCTTTCAGGATCGTACAGCCACATCACGGACCTTGAGTTTTCACGTGTTTGACTGAAAAGATTTCAGTATAATTCTGAAAGAAATTTCTGTAAAACATATTTTATATTTTCTATTCGGTAAGATTATGGTAAAAGTACGAACTTTTTTTTTAATATTCTTGAATTATTTCTTACTACAGCCTGAAACATTATTTCATCTATCGCCCATTACTAAAGATGCAAGTATTTTTTTAAATTAAATTTCCTTGATTTAAAGCAGTTTGGTTCGTTCGCAGCGAAAAAATATTTTTTTGTGTGTTTGATCTTTTTCAAGAGGAATAAACAAACGAAATCCTGAGTGTTATTCTTTTATTATTCTAATAAATAGAGTTATTTAAACACGATACAATAAAAACAAATTTTCCGAACTAATGCGATCTTTATCTTAATATCATAGATGATATTTTTAAGTAATTACCTTCTAAAAGGAGATGAAAACACGCTTCAAAGTACACTTCTCCGGGAAAACAATGCAAACAAAAGTAAAAATTAGCCCCTTCGTAACATTAATTACAACCCACATTCAGTAAATCGCTTAAAAGCTCGAGTTAAAGGACATAAGAACAATATTGTATAATTTGAAAACATTGTTCCCTAATGTTCGGAGCATTTTACTGTGTTCCATTCAGTGATAAATAACTTGTTCTCCCGCTGCGTTAATCTCAATACAGATACAATTCTAATGTCTTTCAGAACAATAACCATTTATTAATATTGTAAGTGTTTCGGAACATCGTCTTAATTGTTCCCAAAAATGTTATACGTGTATATTGAAAAAAAAATGGTAATTATGCAATATTTTCAAAAATCTATCGCGATTCACTTATTTCAAAAGGGCTTTATTTCCTTTATGTCGTCACTTATTGAATCAAGAGACAGAAGAGGTTTAAATGCGTGCAGTGATGACGAATTGTGATCGCCATGAATTAAAAGGCATCGCGAATTATGTGACTGATCAGTTCAAGTGAATGCACTTAAGCAAATAAACTGAAGATTGGAACTACGAGCTAACTATTAAGTAAAAGTGTGCAAGTCTGATCAAGCAAAATGGAAAGCTACATAATCCAACGCAATGTGGTATAACCTGTCCAATATATAAATATATGTGTATCATTTATTTATCGATAAAATATTTTAGCTTAAGACTATTAGAGCTATTTAAGGCAATGTAATGCTTCAAATAACTGCCTAAGAAGTAAATTAATCGCGATGTTTGCTATGCAATTTTAGAAATGGTTTTCAGTTACCTTACTTAGAGAAGGAATGCACAAATATGTATATATATATATATATATATATAGAGAGAGAGAGAGAGCAATATCGGAATTTGGAGAATTCATGGCACTCATTCTTTGCACATTTCAAACTATTCCATGTTCTGGAAAATGCAATATGGTTTTGTCTAGCATAATGTCTAAATGATTTTCGATTAGGGATTTTCTTTCCTTGAAAACTAACTGACAAATCGTTTATACCATATGATGAAGGGAATATATCTTTAAATAAGCACATCGAGTAATTTTGCAAAATAATTAAATATTCCGAAATATTTATCTTTTTATCATTTTGTT
The DNA here is from genome assembly GCA_907164885.2 of Dolomedes plantarius. Classification (NCBI taxonomy): domain Eukaryota; kingdom Metazoa; phylum Arthropoda; class Arachnida; order Araneae; family Dolomedidae; genus Dolomedes; species Dolomedes plantarius. Next base: position 59,576,308 of record OU015497.1, on the reverse strand, counting down.
ACACTTTGAGATCATTAAGTAAAAGAACATCTAGCTTGTCTTTTAACACCAGAGTATTTGTCGATAAAATAATTCCATAAATGTTATCAGCGGAGTAATAAAGGATAGTCATAAAAGTAGGGCAGTAAAAAGAGGTATACCAGAAAACTAGATTAATACAACATCCATGATAGCATTTTCGTTTTTTTTCAAAACACTTTAAATGTCTATTGTTAACAGTCTTTTTCGTGTCTTTCGAATAGTTGTGGGGATGCATCCTTTCTCCTATGTTTTACTTCAAAGTTTCAGCGAAGACATCACACAATAATAGGGTGAGCTGCTCAAGACTAGTGTAAAAAGGCTGCTGTGTACTAACCCTATTGGATTTGCTTACCTTAATGTTAACCTATAGAGAATTTTTTTCTACAAATTTTAACTTCATAAATGCTGATAATCCAATAAAAATGGTATTTTCAGATAGCCTGAACTTTTCTGCACCTTGCAACAGGATTCATTTTATAAATTAAAGTCCACCAAAGGAATTTATGAGCGTGTTTAAAACACACTATATCAGATTTCCCCCCGAATAATTTAAATTTTAAAATATTATTTGCATTTAAAAAAAAACGAAAAATTCCACAAGATGTACATTTTTTTTTTCTGTTACGGAGTGCAATTTTTTAAACAAAATCTTTCCCTCCAAGTTGGCAATCATTGGACAAATTTTCTCAATAGGTTAACATTGAGATCAGCGAATCCAAAAGGGTTAGTGCACATCATCCTTAAGGAGTCAGGAGTATTTATGCTGTCCCTCACCGTTGTATATATACGTTTATATATTTTTTAATCCCAAATCCCCTCCCGCTGTGTACCTCATGCAAAGTAAGCTTTCATCATTCCAGAAATGGATTTCGTCATTTAAGTGTAAATAAACAATGTGAAGGAAAATAAACAGTTTCTGACTTACTAAAAAAATCTACAGAATTTAAATCCATTGGGTCCTTCACTGTTTAGTCTCCCGAATTTCATATACGAGACCATCAGATTTAGCTTTTTAACTTCTTTGTATTTGACTACCAAATTAATGGAAGTGGTTGTGTGGCAATTGTTGAAGATAGTCAGTTTCATTTTAACCGAGAATTGGGAAATAAGTATTGAATAAACACATTTAAGCCGGCGATTTGAACTTTGGATAACACCAAGTGCTAGTATTAGTAATTAGTATTGACCTCGAAGAATCAACATGCAATTGTATTACGTTTGATAGTAGTTAATAAGCCGTTGTACAGTGATGCGTGCTGATGTGTGTGTATTAAAGGACGTGTTTGCTGTTTAATGGCGCAGTGATGAATCTTTTGTGGTGCTGAGTTTTTATTTCAAGCGAGGAAATTCACGACGGCTACAATCTTATTTTTAGCTAGCTCTATCCCTAGTGTTTTATATGGTAAATGAATATGTTTCTATGAGCAAGGTAAACAACAACGTGCAATTGTATTACATTTCTTAGTAGTCAATAAGCCGTTGTACAGTGATGCGTGCTGATGTGTGCGTATTAAAGGATGTGTTTGCTGCTTAATGGCGCAGTGATGAATCTTTTGTGGTGCTGAGTTCTCATTTCAAGCAAGGAAATTTACGACGGCTACAATCTTATTTTTAGCTAGCTCTATCCCTAGTGTTTTATATGGTAAATGAATATGTTTCTATGAGCAAGGTCAAACAGCAACATGCAATTGTATTTCATTTTATAGTAGTTAATAAGCCGTTGTACATTGATGCGTGCTGATGTGTGCGTATTAAAGGATGTGTTTACTGTTTAATGCCGCAGTGATGAATCTTTTGTGGTGCTGAGTTCTTATTTCAAGCAAGGAAATTTAAGACGGCTACAATCTTATTTTTAGCTAGCTCTATCCCTAGTGTTTTTTGGTAAATGAATATGTTTCTATGAGCAAGGTCAAACAGCAACATGCATTGTATTATATTTGTCAGCAGTTAATAAGCCGTTGTACAGTGATGAATGGTGATGTGTGCGTATTAAAGGATGTGTTTGCTGTTTAATGGCGCAGTGATGAATCTTTTGTGGTGCTGAGTTCTTATTTCAAGCAAGGAAATTCATGACGGCTGCAATCTTATTTTTAGCTGGCTCTATCCCTAGTGTTTTATATGGTAAATGAATATGTTTCTATGAGCAAGATCAAACAGTATTTTAACTTTTCCACATCCAAGAAAATCTCACAGATTATTATACTGTAGGCACATATATAAATGAAGGCAAAAGTAGGGTAACGAACGAATTTTTTCCCTAAATCAACACGTAGCATCTGACACCACCGAACGCATTTATGTGCCATTGCCACGGTTCGCTCACTAGGCGGTACATCAAAGGACGTTTGTCACTGTTCTTTCTGTGTATGTGTACAGAGAGTACAGTTTATCTTGTAAACTTTTTTTCTTTTTGTTTTGACATTTTTATTTCAAGTAGGATATTTTATTTCTTTGTTCTTTATTAGAAATTGCGTTGCCGAATATGTGAGGCGCATCCATAAAGTAAGAACTGATTTGTTATACCTACCGATTGCTTATACCCATCATGCGCAGGTCACGTCATCGTAACGTCGTCACAGTCATTTGGTTCCAGAACGTCTGGTGCTTCATTTGATGTAAATAATACTGTTCTATAAAGTTGTCTCGCTTTGCTGTATTAATTTAGAGTGGATATTAAAAATCGAAATTCCTGCCATCTGTGAACTGCTGTCGGTGATAAGATTTTTAAATGCAAAATAGTATATAAATCCCATGTTTTAACTAAGATTTGAAAAAAAAATAGGGCAAACTTAAAATATCGAAGCATAGAAGCTAATAGGAATTACACTCCTAATTACAGGGTGTCTCGAAAAACCTTGACACATTTTTAAAATTCATGCAAAAAAAAGTACCCAAGGTAGTAAAAATATATTTTCACATATGTGTTACCTTATATATTAGAGTTTTTTTTTAAAATTTAGCCAATGACTTTCAATGAGTGCAACTTTTGTGGCACGGAGAACATCTGCGTAGTTGGTAATCAATATCAGCTTATGTGCTTTCCAAAATGGATTCCGTAACACATGTAATTGCAGCAATTATTATTAAAATTAAAAAAATTAAAATTAAAAATTTAAAAAAAATAGGGCAAACTTAAAATATCAAAGCACGGAAGCTAATAGGAACTACACTCCTAAATACAGGGTGTCTCGAAAAACTTTGACACATTTTTAAAATTCATGGAAAAAAAAAGTACCCAAGGTAGGAAAAAGAAATTCACATTTGTGTTACCTTATACATTAGAGTTTTTTTTAAATTTAGCCAATGAATTTCAATGAGTGCAACTTTTGTGGCACGGAGAACATCTGCGTAGTTGGTAATCAATATCAGCTTATGTGCTTTCCAAAATGGATTCCGTAACAAATGTAATTGCAGCAATTATGCTTCTCTTGAGTTCTTCAACACTACAACCGATTATCAAGGACACTTTCCGTTTCCAGAAACTATTTATAATAAGCTAAGATGTTACGACTTGGAGGATCTTTTCCAAATTTCGTTGCATTTGCGTAACAGATTCGGTTTGAAATACCAGCCAACACATCTTGCTTTCTCTGATGGAGTAGCCATTTTACAACGTCCGCCTTCACGGAACAACCAGCGCCACCTGTTCAATTTTTCTGACACAGAAAAAATAACTCTAATATATACGGTAACACACCTGTAAATTTCCATTTCATACCTTGTATACTTGTTTTTGTATACATTTTAAAAATGTGTCAAGGTTTTTTGAGACACCTTGTATACTGATATTTATACGCCTGAATCAAGTGACTTCTTTTATCCTTACGAATTCACAGTAGGACGTTTTTGCTGGACTATTCTACCGTTTTCATAAACAAAGTAACAAAGTCAGGTGTATGAATTTTATACAAGCTCTTGGCTAACAGGCCGTTCATTTTTTCAGCAAGTTAAATCATAGCATCCATCATTGAAAAGCGTCATATTGCGTCCCATTTTACAGGGGGATTCAAAAGTCAGTACATGTATTTAAAAACTGCCTTATTACGGTGAATGATGAACGTATGGTGACGCAACAAGGACAGACACACTTGATGTAAAGTCGGGTTTTATTTAAGACCCGAAATAAAATTTCACTATTAATTAGAAATATGCCCACCAGATGGTGTTCCATTAGTAAAAAAATGACAGTGTTCCAGATAAGAAATATCCAATATGGCGACCATCATTCCCGAGCAATGCCTAGAAACGAGGCACGATGTCATGGACAGCAAGCATTAAAAGGCATTTCTGTGGCTATCAAGAGAACGAACTGTCCTTCATTTGGTGGAACGTTTGCAACGCTGCAGTAGCTGATTCAGAATTAAGACAATAAAACTTGACCAACAGTTCCGTTTAAGGTAAAGTCAACAAAACAAGCTTTTTGCCGTTCATATTTGTTGTCTTTGAAGGTCTTGTTATAGCGTCACGCTTGTAAGTATGAAAATGCGGGACCTGCGCCATCTAGTAGACATACTTGTATCTAAGTTCGAATGTTTTTTTTTCTTCAGGCTAAATAAAATCCCACACTATATCATGTGTGTCTGTACTTATTGCGCTTCTATATGTTAATTATTAACCTTAATAACGCTTTCTAAAATGTTTATTGACTTTTGAACTGACCAGTATTATTAAATGAAAATAAATATTTTATTCGGTTATTATTTACAGTCTGTGTTTTAACATCAAGTACTTGAATGAAATATTAAGCGTATAACACGAAAATATTTCGAACATCAATGTATAGGTTACTGGCCTTTCCGGCTATATTTTATGCTTTTTGGGGCCAACCAAGAAAAATATTATTTCATTTATGACTTTATCAAGATCATGTTGCAATGTAATATATTCGCACAACAAGGTACTGGATAAACGAAAAAGGCAAGGGATAGGAGAGCTACACCGTTATTCATTTCTTTATCTTATTTGAACAAATATATTTATGTCTTGACAGATTAGTCACAGGGGTATAATAGAGTTCTTGAAACATTAGTTTGGTTTAATCCGCTCGCACTTAAGGGATGTGATATAGACTGTTTTGATGCGTTGTTTCCTAAAGTTTATGTCCAATCTGAATAGAAATCTCCATTTCGGTAAAGAAAAGTTGTTTAATAAGAGACATAGTTTATGCTCCATAAATTTGTTTAAATATCGAGATAAACATTTTCAAAATTATAAGCATAGAAACAAATGAATTTTGAGATGTATTCAGATTTTTTTAGACAGCTTGGTTTTCAAACGTTCGTAATGTGGTAATGTAAATAATTTGTATTGTGATCAATGTATGGGGCTATAATTGTCGGCCCATATTATACGAAATACAGAATAACATATTACTTCTAACAAGAAAATAAATTCCTATGCAGTGCATATATCTGATCTTTATTGTTTGTACATGTATGAGCAAAATGCACATGAAAGAAATACTAATACGCATTATAATTGTCATAACTTTACGATTTTCCAAACTTGAATTTCCATGAAAAATTGGTAGTGAAATGTTCACTTACCTAATATCTGCTGATACACGGAGTAATGTGATTAAAGAAACTATTTCTTCTAGCATCTTATCCTGTCAGTACTGAGTAGTCAAATCAAAACCATGACTAAAGTTCAAATGACTTTATATCATTATAAAAACACAAAACAAAACTTGGACAATTAACATTATAGTTCTGTGACGGACACTACAAAATACAATTGTTATAATACACATTATAATTGTTATAACTTTACGTTCTTCCAAACTTGAACTTCCATGAAAAATTGGTAGTGAAATGTTCACTTACCTAATATCTGCTGATACGCGGAGTAATGTGATTGGAGAAACTATTTCTTCTAGCATCTTATCCTGTGAATAACTGAGTAGTCAAATCAAGACCATGGGTAAATTTCAAATGACTTTATATTATTATTAAAACACAAAACAAAACTTGGCCAATTGACATTATAGTACTACGACGGACACTTGACATTACAATTGTACACATTACAAATGTTATTATACACATTATAACTGTTATAACTTTGTTTTTTCAAACTTGAGCTTCCATGAAAAAGTGGTAATGAAATGTTCACTTACCTAATATCTGCTGATACACGGAGTAGTGTGACTGGAGAAACTATTTCTTCTGGCATCTTATCCTGTGACTAACTGAGTAGTCAGGTGAAGCGCATGGCTAAATTTTAAATGACTTTATATCATTATTAAAACACAAAACAAAACTTGAACAGTTAACATTATTTTACTACGACAGACACTACACATTACAATTGTTACACATTACAAATGTTATAATACACATTATAATTGTTATAACTTTACGTTCTTCCAAACTTGGACTTCCATGAAAAATTGATAGTGACATGTTCACTTATCTAATATCTACTGATACACTGAGTAATGTGATTGGAGAAACTATTTCTTCTATCATCTTATCCTGTGAACAACTGAGTAGTCAAATCAAGACCATGGCCAAAAATTAAATGACGTTCTATCACTATCAAAACTCAAAACAAAACTTGGACAATTAGCATTATAGTACTACGACGGACGACATTGACACAGCTACTAAGTAGAGATAACTATCAGGAAGTGTGTGTGAACAAAACAGACACAAAGAACCCATTCCCAGTGCCATATGGTGGTTACTAAAAATTGTTAGATTAGTTACAGAACATAGGAATTTACAATTTCCAATAAAATGAATTTAGACTCCTTGTAAAATATGATGTGCTCTAATTCCGAGTACAATGTTTTCGCTCTTTGTCCAGTGGAAGCCTCTGATTACGGACTTATGACTGTATTATAACTGAATTGTGATAAATGGTTAAACAGGGTGGTAGAAATGGAAGTCGAGGTTCGAGCTCACGCTTCAGCAGTCATCTGCGAACAGTGCCGTAATACTGCTAGACATTGTCTGATGAGTCAGAAGCTTCCATTACTGTGTTAATGGTGGGAATGCCACTGTATATTTCGTCACCGCAAATCCGTAAGAAGTATATATCTTCTATTCTGACGAACGCAAACGTGGTCAAAATAGAAGAAACGTGGTCAGAATAGACATCCAGATATCTCACGGCGATGCATAGTACCTTCTGTTGTTCATTGCCTCCAGTTCTACATAACTCTATTAGCGTTTTGCCCAACGCTTTCAGCAATATCGCGGAACAACAAACCTCCTTATCTGAACGCAATAATACATCCTCTGTCAAACTCTGCCAACTTTTCAAAATGTTGTCTCTTTTTTTCGACAAGATATATTTACGTACTACCAGAGCAATTCCAGTCAAATTTGGGATTAGCTTTTTGACGACTATTTTTATGTCCTCCGAGCCACAGTTCAGCCATCAATATAGGCATTTCATATTTGCATACGCACCTGAAATTTTAACCATATTGTGCGAGAGTGCAACTGAAAAATTAAAAGTTCCTCCTTGCATATTAACAAAAAAGAGATAAGCTGATTTGGATAAGATAATGTTTTTTTCCTGCCTAGAAAAAAATCTAATGTGCAACTATTTTAAACGAGTAAATTTAACTAAAGATAAAATTTCGAATCAAATTATATACAATTAGATACTGAACGATACATTTAAATTGCTGTGTCAGAGAAATATGTAATTTTAAACATAATAGTTAAATCCTAGACTTTAAAAGCCAACTAAGCCACCAATTTCTACCTTTAGTTGCGGAGAATACTGTTTCATACATTCAATTTAAATAGAATTTCAATTGGAATTTACGTCTTAATGTCAACGATGAATATATGTCTGTATTTTTTCTTATGTTTATTTTACACGAAGAATTGCAGAAAAAATAAATTCAAGATTATTTTTCTACATTTTTTAATTTGGATTTTTAAAGCACCATTTTCACAAACTTATATCAATGGCAAAGAATTAATTATACCTATTTGTATTTTTCATTCCGTTTTCCATAAAAAATAATGTCGTGTAAAAGAAACATGATATATACTAACTATCAATCAGGAGCATTGATTTTAAAAAGGTTAGCTAAATAAAATATAGCTAAGATATTTTCTTCAAAGAAAGTGTGCACTCTATAAATGCAGTTTTATATGGAATACTATACAGACATAAAGCAAGCACATTAGGTAGTGCAATTTAAAAAATTATTAATGTAATATCACAGTTCTCGAACATAGTGTAAGATACGTATTGCACGAAGCGATATCACGGTTGTAATAAAGTTTTCGTATTTTTGTGAAATAGTCTAAGATCCGTAATAAAAGTTCCTCGATATTCTTTTATTTTCTCGTAACTGCTAAACTGTTTTTCCCTATTACAGTCAAATCCCGTTATAGCGAACCCGGTATATAACGAACTCACGGATATAACGAACAAAAATTTTGGTCCCGCCGTTTTCCTATTGTACGTAATTGAATTAGTATTGTGTCAGTTTAATGTAATCGATTTTAGTCAATTTAATTCATTACTGATCATTTCTAATAGATTTTATCATTTTTAATACATCGTTATTGAATACACATTGCAATTAAAGAGTTATACATTTTCTGAACTCTAGCATTTTTCTTAACGGTTCGGATATAGCAAACCACCGGATAAAGCGAACAAAACCTTTGGTACCTTAAATTTCGTTATAACGGGGTTCGACTGTACATTGATAGCACGTGATACTTTTTCTCCCTCTCCAGACATATACTTCTATATCTATAGTATAGGTATACAAGAAAATCATGTCATTGTTACGTAAATAACAACTGATAATTATATACAATTTTGTTGTAATAGCCGTAAGTGATACTGTTAGCTCTTTTGCAACCCCATAACGTTATTTTCATTTATTGTGATGTAAACGAAACCCCATGTATATGTAAAAAATATACACCTTGTGTATATTATTTTTCCGATTATATTGAGAAAAACTGTATTTATTTTGAGAGTTTCTTTGCCGCTCTGCAACAAACTGGGAACAAGTTAAAAAATCAGGTCTTGGGCGTTTTTAAGCAATGCTGTAATTGAATAAATGATTTTAGTAATATTTATAAAATTTTCATTTTAATGTATAATTATTATAAAGGAAAAAATTTAAAGCTTGATTTGAAATCATGGTCTATTACAATATTGAAAATAGAGTAAATTATTCAACACATAATTAAGATGTTATATAAATAGAGAATATCAGTATATTTAAATACGAGTAAATATTCTACAGTTTCAGAATTTGGAATTTTAATGGGTGAAAATGTAATGCTGAATTAAATTTTGAAATAAGGCTTCCCACCCATTTTCTAAGTTATATATTTTCTCAGCGATCTGATATAATTTTTAAGTCATAATCCACAGTCCCATTGTTAGTGGAGATGAATAAACTACGCGGTTTAATATATTGTCTCGAATTCTCCACCTTATTCCGTTATCGCTTGAAACTTCTTTGTATTTTTTTTCCGGAACTGAATGAAAAAGTTTACCGATATTTCTCTCTTCTGAAATAGAATTCCAGCTCCTGATATTTTCAAGATGGTATCGTAATTTTTTATAATATATTAAAGAAAGATACATTATAGAGGTATTTCATTTGCTTTTATGCAGGTGAAAGTGAGGATAGGTTTTTAAAGTCCCAACCAATTTACATTTAGATTAAACTATAGCGATTTAAGTTTAAAAGAGTGGATATGTATATATATATATATATATATATATATATATATATATATATATATATATATATATATATATATATATATATATATATCGTTTGATAAAAGTAGGGGGAAATTATTTGAAAGTTCCTTTTAATGTGAATAATGTAAATTAAAATAAAATGCGGGAAAAATATAGCAATTTTCATTTTTATTTATTTCTTGATAAAAAGATGGAGGAAAATTGCCAACGTTGGCTTCCAGCCAAATGGCGGAAAGAAAGTGTAACATTTCCGCAACTGAAAAACTGCAGAAAGCGCAAAAATACTGAGAAACGAAAAAAAAGTAGAAACAAAAATCACGAAAAAACCAGACATGATATATATATATATATATATATATATATATATATATATATATATATATATATATAGAAAAGGAAAAACTAACAAATAATAGCCTATTAAGCTTCATTAACACAAGGGAGTTATCTGTTGTCGTTTTCCGAATCTTTACAAGTTAACCTTTCCCTTACGGTGTGGGAAAGCATGTAGCCCATTAATACGGGCCCAATAATGAATATATATATAATATATATATATATATATATGTATCGGACGTTGGTGCTTCACGCCCGATCAATTTACTTAACACATTATTCCAAACGTCCTGAGAATCATTTCTCACTTGGCAGTCGGTGGTCCGGTGGCGAGGAAATGCATCATTAATAAATCCATCAAACAGCAAGATGTTAACACAACAGGCATAAAAACACTCCAGTTGAGCATCCTAAACATCTTTATTAAAATTCCAATAATTACTCAGCTGCAGCAAACATTAATTAAGAACCCCACCCAATTTAAATCCGTGCGCCTAACAGCACATGTCTTTTACGTTCCCTAGCTATCCATGGCTTTGAAGATTTCTTTTGTCCCTAAGTTTTAATAATGCGCTACCGACGCTCATTACTTATTCATTTAGTCATGTCGGATGATATTTTCGCTGAACTCAGCATTTCCTTTCTCTTCGACGCTCAAACCATAGACGCGCCAAGATTATATAATGAAAAGGGGAATTTCCCTTTAGAATCTGTGGTTCTTCAGTAATCGAATCAAGTCGAACCCATTAATCCTATTTTCACTGCAATGCCTGATGCCTCTAATTTGAACTCCCAGACTTTTAAATTGTTAATCCTATATTTTACTAACTAATATCCCGTTTTAAGGTCACGCGATCGACCCCCCCCCCCATATTTCTAGCCTCACATATTTATATATGCATATACATATACAAAGTCCTCATAAAGGGGTTTGAAATTTCCCGTTCTAAAGAGGGAATCGGAAAAATTGACCCCGTGAGCTAAATGCTAAGAATAAGGTTTCAAAATTATCCACTACATAAATAGAACTTGAAGTGCGAAGAAATACATCTGAAGAAATGAAGTCCTGTATCGCAACCATGGAATGCGATAGATAACTTGGAAATTCCATTATTCTTATCGTTATATAATTGAACTTGGTTCGACCAATGCTGTCGTATATTCCACTAATTAAAGATATTTTAATGTTAAAATCACACAGTATAGTTCTCTTAATTACTTTAATTAAAAAAATTTTTTTAGCTTTTATTTATATCATTTTAGAAAAATTCTATAGAAACGACCATCGCCCCACTAGAATCATCACATGTTATTGTGAACACAAAAATTCAGTAAATGCTTTGATATATCTTAATGAGTTCTACTTATTGTTTATGCCTAAAAGTGCATCATTTGTTGCAAATTTTTTTCTCCTTTTTGTATTCTTAACCACGTATTTGGTACACAACTGTATTGCAGCTAAATTGTTGGGTAATTTTCATGTTGTGTTTTGATTCAATTAAATTGTTCATTATCTTTTACTGTTTTATCCTTTTTTTAATTCTCATTAAATTTTAAAAATATGAATGACATATTTATAAACTGTGTCCCATACTTGAACGACATTATTAGATATATATTTTCTTTGTATATTTTATTTAACGTTACAAAGCAAAGAATGCATTGTTTATCTTTTAAAAGAAGAATGTCACGATATAATAAAGATTGATGTTGCTTTTCTTTAGATCTGGTATTTAAGTATCTTCTATTGCATTATAACAAAATAAAATCTCAAATTTATATAATGAAATCTTTAAGATATCAGATAAAAGTATGTCTAGGCGTAATTTAGAAAAAAAATGACTACAAAACAGTACAAAAGAAATTTGAGTGAATGGCACAAAGACTCCCCCACAAATATGGTGATAACAATATGATGTTATATATTTATCTAAAGAGTTTTCCCTAATGTACATTAACATTAATATGTGCAAACAACGCCTTTGAACTTAATCAAATATTCTTACATAAAGGATACTCATGTTTTCAAAAGCGGATGTACTTGTCCGCAGACATTCGCATTATTATTATCGCGGTAATTTGTTGACTACTTTTTACCTGAAACACAAAAGAAACTTGAAAACAGGATTTAAACACAATATATATGAATCCTTAATTGAAAACTTTTAGAACGTACTATGCAATTAACATGAGCATCGTGGATTACAATTAATTTTTTTATCTAGGTTCTTTCACGGTAATGTGTAAAGTACAACTCAGAAAAATGCATCATTAAGAAAAAAAAAAAAGCTTAAAATAGGGCATACATATACGTCATGGTATTATAATATTATATATTGACTATACACATATATACATTCATATATATATATATATATATATATATATATATATATATATATATATATATATATATATATATATATATATACAGTGTGGTTACAAGCTCCACTTTGAAATGGTCATAAAATTAAAACTACTGGACCAAATGTTATCACACTTGGTAATAGGTTAAACGAGGTCATGGGAATTTCTCTTCCGCCAGAAAAAGAAAAGTTCAAAAACTCTCCACCAGTGGGGAAGTGGTGCTGTATGCAATATTGTTAAACGAAATAAGGGTCGGAATTTAACTTAACCTTTTGTTACACAGGTTTAACATTTTGTTTACCCTTAAGAAACATTGACCTAAACAAAATTTATATTTAAAGTGTGCGCATTCCGGAAATCGTTTTCTAACAGATCGCTAATTTGTGATTTTTGAAGCCTGTATTCAGCCCTAAGACATAAAGATATCGGTTAAAAACATTTTTAATCGTTTCTAAAATGAAACTGTTTGTGGGGTTATGCAAAACCGCAATGGCTTGTAATTGGCTTACGGCAGGAAGAAGCAAACGATTTATGCAGATGCGCTTTACACGTCTGTGAAGAGCGATCCCTCTCCCTTGACGAGGCTTAACCGTTCCCGGGTCCGTTCTTAGTGTTATGGGAAGGTATTACGCGGTTTACGAGTCCAGACACGGTCTTCAGTCCCAAAATTTATTTATTTACACATCTACTGGGACACATCACACATTATAAAAGCATATATATTCAAATTTACGCTGATCACACTATATAAAAACATATATATTCAAATTTACGCTGAGGAGCAAAATGCAGCCACTTTAATGGTGCATACACATTGGACAGAGTTCTCTCCCCGACTCTCCTGTCATCACTTAGTCATGGTAACATTAGACACGGTATTTAGAACCACACCCCTTCCCGCTTTTGATCTGGTGTCTCCCCCGACCCCGCTCGACACCATTTGACCCGCTGACCCCACTCTCTTTCTTTGACGGACCGCCAGAGGAGGCGATCCGGCGCATGGAACAGAGTACAGAGAGACATAAATCACTGGCAGATGCAGAGAGCGCTGTGCCAGTCTGTATGCGCTATTACACGTGTGCGCTCCCCTTCTCGCTCCGTTCTTCCTCGACCCCCCGGGGCCACTTTTCCCCCCGTCTCTCCTTCTTCGCGCCAAACAGGTTTCCCGTTGGTCACTCAACGGGAGGGGAGGAAAGCGGATATATATATATATATATATATATATATATATATATATATAATCCATTCCTGACACGCCCCCGCCGAGAGTGAAATCTGTCTCCTTAGCTGATTTCACCATCACCTCACAGGAATGGATAATCGTGGGCGGATGATTCGTAGAGTCACAACACACACAAGAGACAGTTTCTTTGGAATGCAGACTCTCCAGGGTGCCCTGGCACCTCTAAAAACCAAGATCCATCGGTTACTCCCGATGTTTGCTCCCTCCATTTCCAGTACACAAGGAAATGACCTTTGCCCCTGTAATCTGTAGGGATTCACAACTTACACAAGATCACACCACTATTCTTTAACTTCGCTAAGCAAACATATTTAAGAAGACATTTAATACTAACTCGATATGTTTATATACATATACCACAGAATAAATTTTAACCAAATTAATACACATCGAGAGAGAGAAAAAAAACTAGGAATTTCAAACATAGGCATCTCCCCTCGCGCTATTGTTGTCCTCCAACTCCAGACGAGACAGGGCGTCTGCTCCATAATGTTGCTTACCCGGTAGATGAGTTATATGGTGATTCCACCTCTGTAAAGAGAGTGCCCATCGGGTTAATTTTGGGCTCTTGGGAGTAGTCGCATTCAGATATTTTAACGGATTATGGTCAGTTATAATTTCCACCTGGGCCCCATATACCCATTTGTCAAACTTGTTTAATCCGAACAGCACTACCCAGGCTTCCTTTTCTGTACTAGCCCAATTCCGTTGCGTCGCCGACAATTTCTGACTGACAAACGCGATGGGTCGATATTTGCCCTCCGCGTCAATTTGGGTCAAACAGGCACCGACGGCAGCATTCGACGCGTCGCAATGTATTTGAAAGGGCATACCCATATTTGGGGTAGCCAACACCGTGGCTTCACATAGAATACTCTTTAATTTGGCGAACGCGGTTTGCTCCGCCGTTCCCCACGGAACAATGTTCGGGGACCCCTTCTTGGTCAAATCAGTTAGTGGGGCTGATATTTCTGCATAATTCGGAATATAAGACCGATAGAAGCCCATCAAACCCAAGACCGATCTAACTTCCTTTTTATTTGTCGGCCTCACAAGTTTCTTTATGGCCGCTATTTTTCCCTCCTCAGGAGCATGTTTACCCCCCCCCCTATTTCATGACCCAGATATTTAATTTTCCTCGCCACAAAAGTGCATTTGTCTAGACGAATAGAGAATCCCATTTTCTCCAAGTTTTCCAAAACTGCAGATAAATGTCTTAAATGATCGTCGAAAGTCTCGGAGAAAATTACGACATCGTCCATATAGGCTTGAGCATAATCACTATGATTTTTAAGAGCACGATTCATTTCTCGCTGAAATGTACCAGAAGCTCCCGACAGACCAAATGGCATCGTTTTCCATTGGAAAACTCCGTTGTGGGTTTTAAATGCGGTTAACGGTTTACTACTCTCATCCAAAGGGATCTGCCAGTAGCCCTTTAATAAATCCAAACTAGTTAGCCACTGAGCCGCCCCCGCCGTGAAGATTAATTTCTGCATATCCTTCATAGGGAAAACTGGTACTTTCGTGACCGAATTTAGCGCACGATAATCTACACACATTCTAACCGTCGCGTCTTTTTTTGCCACACAGACTATGGGATGGGCAATTTCAGCTCCCGAGGGTTCGATAAAATCCCAATCTAACAATTCCCGTATCTGTCTGTCCACCTCCTTTCGGTAAGCAATAGGTACACTGTAACAATGAGGCTTTTTACGTACTGCGTTAGGGACAAGCTCTATCTTATGAGTTCCTACCCTAGCCGGTTGACCAGGTCTATTAAAAAGCCTTGCCACCTAGCATATAGTTTATTCGCCGAATCCGGTATTAACACAACTACCTGATCCCCTAGCTTAAACACCTTGTTAGATGATTTTAAATTGTAATAGTGCGCGGCGCTCTCTTGCTGGACTTCGGCCGTCAGATTAGCTTGTTCGGCAGCCCTTTCAAATCGCGCCTTTAAATTTTGCAAATACGTAGGGATCGAAGTGAGGTCTAACCGCAGATTATCATGTTTGCCGGTCCAAGAGTTTTTCAAAATCGATAATGGCCATTGGGGTCTCCGGCCATACATAAGCTGGAACGGGGCGACCCCCGTTGTTGTATTTGGAATTTCCCTGTATGCCCACAGTACATAAGGTAACTGCAAATGCCAACCCCTACCCTCCTCACGAATTATATGGTGTAGCATCCTTTCCAACGTCTGATTAAAACGCTCTACTAACCCATTAGACTGTGGGTATCCCGGTGTTGAAAATCTGGGAGAAGATCCGATTCTCTTCTAAAATGCCCTAGTTAACTCTGACTTGAAATTTGTCCCATTATCTGAGGCAATTACACTGGGTATCCCAGTCCGCGAAAATATACCCAACAAAGCTTCACACGTACCCCTAGCGGTGAGGCTCGTTAAGGGTACGGCTTCCGCCCACTGGTATGCTGATCCACCAGGCATAAAATATATTTGTGACCCTTTGAACTGATTGGGTCGATAGGTCCAATGATATCTACATTCACCACCTGAAATGACAATTCCGGTCTAGTTACCGGCGTAATTGCCGCTCTGTCCGATGTTCTCACGGGTCGCGTCAATTGGCACTCCCTACACGAGGAACAAAATTCCTCTACTTCCTTCTTCATCCCTTCCCAAAAGAAAGAGTATCTAATGCGTTGTAATGTCTTTTTCACCCCCATATGACCGCCAAAGAACACCGAACAATGAGCTAACCTGACAATTTCTTCTCTTCGGCATTGGGGAACAACCAGCTGTGGGACGTTCTCCCCCAAAATTTTATGCCTGTGGAACAGCCACCCATCAGCTACATAATAACTCCCTTTTCCCGCCAACGCCTTCTCCCACTCATCCTTTAATAAATCACAACCTTCTTGTTGCCGCTGAAACTGGTCAGAAACAGACCCCCCCCCCTATTTTCGCCCGGCACGAAATCTCTCGTCTCCGGTTCATGCTCATTCATTCCGGTGCAGTTCGAAACGTGAATGCCCTTTTCGCGCCCTGGACAATGATCTGATTGTTCGGCGGTCGGGAAGTAGGATTTCTCTGTCTCCTTTGTTCTTCTCTGGGGTTTGTCATTTTTCTCGGGGACTGAGAAACGTTTTCGATTCGACATATCGATAACATTTCAAATATTTCTGGGGGAAGCAAAACGTCATCTACCAGCGATTTCGCAACAGCACATAAAACCTCCGGCCGTTCGTTAACGCCTGAATCAAAGACTCCCAAGGGAATATTCACCAACGGGCATTGAACTGCGGATCCAAAGATCCCTTTTAAAAATATGGTGGGTTTTCCCTCCGTTTTAACTTCTGGTACAACACTTTCCCGCACTACAGTTATTTCCGTCCCGGAATCAATTAGTGCGTTAGCTATTCGCCCGGTCACGTTGATAGGAACCCTTTTTAACTTACATAACTGTTCTTTTAAGGACTTTCCGGTATTTCTTGGCACACTGAACGAGTTCGCTCTAGCAACTACGGTATCCTCTGCCAATTACCCCTGTTGTTCAGAATTTTCCTGTTCTTCTATCTCGTGGTCTTCTTCCGCAAACGACATATTTACGTTTGCCTTTTCCCTTTCCCCCCATGTTACATTTCTTTCCTGTTTGGGGAATTTCGGACAGTTTCTCTTTAAATGAGCAGTTGACCCACAACCATAGCACTCCCACTTTTTCGGCGTTCTACCGAACTTTTCATTTTCTCCTGACGAAGAACCATTTCCCGGGAGTATATCTAGTTTAAACCCCTTGGCATTCCGGTCCCGACCCCTAAAATCCGGAAATTTTGTGTCGTTACCCCCCTTCGTGCTATAAGCTCTCTCTTTAGCCAAAGAGAATATATCGCACTCTTCCGAGAGCTGCTTTGCTTTAAACCAACCACTCCCGTGTCTAATCCTGATATGCATAGCCATTTCTTGGTCCAACGTCTGAAACATTCTATCAGCTACCACCAACTGATTTAAACCTTCGAAGTCATTTACTTCTCTCAATTTAACGTAGTGTAGCCACATAGACATTAACCTGGTTGCGAACTGACCGAAAGTTTCGTCGGTGCCCCTTTTAGCTTTCCTAAAATTATCTAGGCACGTCTGAGGAGACGGTTCGTATTCTCTCAGCACTATCTTTTTCACCTCCTCGTAATTATTGTACTGACCCTCATTTAAATATATTAACAAATCTGCCGCCTTATCCTCCAAAAGGTAAATTAAAATTTTGGCCTTCTGTTCTTCCTCTATTCTCTCACTTTTGAATGCCCTTTCTAGACTCGTAAAGAAATAACTCCACCCTTCGGGTTTATTTGGGACTTTCACGGTCAATAATTTTATGGTTTTAATAATTTCATCTATTGATTTAGATTTAATAGGTATGCGATTTTGTAGCTTTAATGTTTCGATTTCAATACGTTCCTCTTTCCGTTGTTTTTCCTCTCTCTCAGTAACTATCACGTTGAGCATATCCTTAATGAGGCTTTCTTCATAACTTTCATGTTCGAGAATAAGTTTCCTTAAATCTAATATCTTATATTCTTCCTTAACTTCGATTCTTAATTCTAGCGCTAGCGCTACCAAGTCGCACTTTCTCGATTTTGCAATAAATGCCATGTTAGAAATACCAGTTAGGAAATACAATAACAATAAAACTAATACACAGAGAAAAAAAATCAATTGAAACTCCACCCGACCTTTTCTCTTACAAAATTCTATCGAACACTATTAAATTTCATCTAACCATAAACATTTTTAGAATCCCAACAGAGAACAGAAGCAAATATCACTTACCTTGGACAACATTTCTGGATTGTACAGATTTCCTGGAGCTAGAATCGAAAATAGTATGGCCTCCTGTTGATCATCATCCTATAGCCTTTACCGATGACTGAACACTGATGATAGAGCACTGATATCCTTATTGACGTAAAGCTGCGATCCTCGCTTGCGTATTTTATCATTCCACGCCACCGCTGCCGCCAGATGTGATTATGGGAAGGTATTACGCGGTTTATGAGTCCAGACACGGTCTTCAGTCCCAAAATTTATTTATTTACACATCTACTGGGACACATCACACATTATAAAAACATATATATTCAAATTTACGCTGATCACACATTATAAAAACATATATATTCAAATTTACGCTGAGGAGCAAAATACAGCCACTTTTACACGTGTGCGCTCCCCTTCCCGCTCCGTTCTTCCTCGACTCCCCGGGGCCACTTTTCCCCCCGTCTCTCCTTCTTCTCGCCAAACAGGTTTCCCGTTGGTCACTCAACGGGAGGGGAGGAAAGCGGATATATATATATATATATATATAATCCATTCCTGACAACGTCATTTGATTTTCCAGATAAAAGTGAACCTGTTTGTTAGAGTTCTCATTGTTACGAATCGACAATGTCTCTAACCCTGCAAGACCTTGTTTTTCTCGTTAAATGTTATTATGAATGCGATAGCAATGAACGGCGTGCTTTGCAAAGGTATCGTTCAGTAAGAGGAATACGCCGAGGACCAATGGCACCGCAGGGTTTGAGGAAAATGATGGCAAAATTTGAAGCCACGGGATTGTTATCTGTTGCACCTGGGAGGAGAAGGAAACTTGCTTCTGTGGAAACCGGGGAGGCTGTTGCATTAGCAGTGAAAGAAGCAACAATGGAAAGGACACACGGTACGTACAACGTACGTGCTGTCGCACGTAGAATAGTATGAATATGGAGAACGTAGAATATGGAGTACAAAATTTCCGTAAAGTTCTGCAGTTCTACCCATACAAATTCAAATATGTTCAAGAACTTAAACGTAACGATCCTCCTGCAAGAGAATCTTTCACTTTGGAATTCCTTACACAAATGGAAATGGACAAACATTGGCCATGGAACATTTTGTGGACAGATGAGACCCATTTTTACCTAAATGGCGATGTCAACACTCATAACTGCATGATTTGGGCCAAACAAACAGCTCATGTTATCTACCCAGTTCCACTGAATTCTCCTAAAGTCACCGTTTGGTGTGGTATGACAGCTAGTTTCATAATTGGACCATATTTCTTTGAAGAGTAGTCGACAGCTGGACCTGTTACTGCAGCTCGCTTAGAGTCAGTGTTAAGATGTTTCGTGATACCTGAACTCCAGTAACATGGCAATTTAGACACAACGATTTTTATGCAGGATGGAGCCCCGCCGCACATTGGTATATGTGTCACACTGTTACTTAAGCAACATTTCACGAATAAGCAGATTATATACCGAAATTTCCCCACAAAATGGCCACCCTGGTCACCAGACCTCAACCACTCTGACTCCTGGTTATGGGTTATCTCAAAAGCACTGTTTATGGTGATAATCTAAAGAATTTGGCGGAATTGAAAGATGCGATACCCCGACATGTCCGTAATATTCCTCCTGATATGCTAAGAGCTACTGTTGAGAATGCAGTCATGCGATTTAACTTGCTTTCCTAAAATGGTGGACGCCCCATTGAACATGTTTTGTAACACATTTCAGAAACGATTAAACACATTTTAAACCGATATCTTCATGTCTTATTTAATTTAACAATATTGCATACAGCGCCATTTCTCCCCTGGTAATGAGTTTTTGAACTTTTTTTTGGCGTAAAAGAAATTCCCATGACTCCTTTAAACTATTACCAAGTTTGATAACGTTTGTTCCAGTAGTTTTCCTTTTATGACTATTTCAAAATGGAACTTAATTATAACCACCCTGTATATTAGGGTAGTTTGAAAAAATCGATTTTTTTATTTCGGAATCGCGTTACCTCTCAAAAGTTGTAGTTTGGTATCTTTAATTGGGGAAAAATAAAAAATAAATTCAAAGTTGACATCTTCAGTTCGCGCATGAGGCTGAAAGTTTGAAAAAATATGTTAAAAATTGAAATTTTCAAAAAATAATAAAATTAGTTGTTTTGTAATTTTTTATAATGCAACCGCCATAAATTGTTAGTATATAGCGTAGTTTCAACCTAAAAAAATTATAACTTTTAAATGATATATTCTGTTTGCGCATGAGGCTTAAAATTTGAAAAAAATGTCAAAAACTGAACAACAGTAACTGATCGGCAAGCGCTAAGTTGGCGCCGCGCCGTCGCATTCTTATTTCACCACCGACTTGTCTAGACAGTAGACACATTCTAGTAGACAGTTCAAAGGCTCTGCTCTCACTTTGTCAGTCAGTTAGTTTTCGCTAAGCAAGCAGCATCTTTAATTTGTAACTGTAAGTGAATCAAAAAGTGCAGCGTGTTTTGCTTTGAGTGGATTATTTTGTAAAGTTATTGGAGCTTTTTATGCTCAAGTTTTGTTATATTGTCCTCCGTTCTCCAAATAATAAATAATGGGATCCCCGAAAACTTCTAAACGCTTAAGTGTTTGTCCGTTTTTCGGTGCATTAAAAGTGTTAAGTCAAAGTGTTTTACCCACATGTGCAGTTGTTTTGTTCGCTTGTTTTGAAGAAACATCAAAATCTGTAAAAAACGAATCTTTTTCAAAGATTTCATATTGCATTGCTGCTCAAATAGAATAACTTTACTGTAAAGCTTCTATACCAACGGTCAGTCATGAACGTATTGTTAAATTGATAAAAGATTACCATAATAAGTACTGCACTTTAAGAAAGTCATTTAGTCGTGATAACGATAAATTTAACTTCAAGACTAAACTCAATCACTTTGTTAATGAAGCGAAGTCCAAATTTTTTGATGTTGCTTCCTGCAAGTGTGTAATGAAATTTGCGTGTTCGTGTGGTAAGAAGCCTATCTCTTGTAGCTGTAAAGTATTTATGGATTGTAAATGTGATAAAGTAAATAAGATCCCTATTATTGAGAGAGAGCTTTTGTACGACCAGCGAAATGGCCGTTTAAAATTTATTGGCACTTTGGATAGAGTAGAGACTAATAATATGGCAAAAAGAAATAAAATAATGCAAAGTGAAAAGAAAAACTAGATTGCTGAACCTGATATTAAAGCTAGCAAAAGAGATACTCATATAAATTCCGCCCAAAATAGCCAGTTTGAGAGTCACGAAGGAAAATGTGACAGTTTGCCGTCAACATCGCAAATGCGAATTAAGCTTCCTGCAACAGCATTAATAAGTAATAGATATGGGATTAGCATAGATAGATAGACATATAGATAGATAGATATTATGCAGCTTCAAATTACATTGAACTTATTGATTGGTCCAAGTGCAAACTTACACCTCCTCCGATAATGAGTAATGTGTCAACGCAAAGCCTAGAAGAACTTATTAATAGTAATGTTCTCCCAGAGTTCGAGCTAATTAAATTTCCTTGCCACACGCAAAGTGTCGAAAGAATTGTAAAGCTTGTAACAGAATCTTGCACTAAAGTATGTGGAGAAGAAAGATAACAGGGAAGGTTTCATAAGGACAACTTTTCTCTCAAGGTCAACTATGCCATCATTTGACTATAAATCTCAATTTAAAACAATGCCCAACACATCTGAGGAATCTTAAAGACACAAAAAATAGGTAAAATCTATAAATCATTCTGCAATTAGCTATGACATGCAATGTTATTATATACATATAAATGTGTGTGTAACTATACTTGTACGTAGAATACTGTAATAAAAGGTTATATTCAACAAATTTAGAATTTTTAAAATACTTTTGAAACGTAAATAAGTCATGTATGTATTATTGTATATTAAACACGTAAATTTCGAATTTTAGGCGATTTTAGCCCAATTTAAGGCTTATGCGCGAAATAAAGGTATTAAGTAAAAGCTATAAAATATTTTTTAGGTTCAAACTACGCTATATACTGAAAATTTATGGCTGTTGCATTATACAAAATTACAAAAAAAACTAACTTTGTTATTTTTTGAAAATTTCAATTTTTAACATATTTTTTCAAACTTTCAGCCTCATGCGCGAACGGAAGATGTCAACTTAGAACTTTTTTTTTATTTTTCAACAATTGAGGATACCAAACTACAACTTTCGAGAGGTAACTCGATTCCGAAATTAAAAAAATTTATTTTTTTGAACCACCCTACTGTATATATACATACACAAACAATGGAACCTCGATCGATCTTTCCCATAGTAATCGTTTCCCCGTATGTGTCGTTTATTTAATCCAGTTTCAATGATTATATTTCTTTCTTATGTTCCCGTATCTTTAGTTTTCCCGCATTTATCGTTCAGGGCAATCAGTCCATTGAAAAATAATAGTTCGAGGTTCCACTATATATATATATATATATATATATATATATATATATATATATGACACGGAGCGTGTTTTTCTCCCGTGTTTAAATATTATTCCTGCAGTCGTCATATTCTTTAATTCGTTGGGCGAATGGAAGGGAATGGTTCACAAGAAATTCAACTACTTTTTAATTCCTTATTTATTGCGTTCTTGAACTAGCTATGCTACAGGGTAATCTATTCACGTAGCCATTTTGTCGACCTACCGGGCACGACTGCCGCGAACTTCCGCTCTCAACGAAATTCCCATCGAATCTACCGCCAAAAACTTAATTTCCTCCGAGCTCCTGCTGCACGGCGCATGTGCAGATCTCAACCTTGGTCATCTGGACCCTCAATATTGCTGATCGTGCATTTTTAACTTCGCGCCCAAAACCTTTACACTTCTAAAAATAAATCCTCTCGCCTAGAATTATTCGCTATCTGCTCAAAGTCGCTATTAAAGGATGATTTCCCCCACTGAAAAATACGCGCGCTTTGTAAATGAAATGTTAGATTTTTATTATTTTAAACCCCCTTTCCCCGTACTTCTCAACTATATTTTGACAGTTCAGTTATGTTTTGACACACACACATATATATATATATATATATATATATATATATATATATATATATATATATATATATATATATATATATATATATATATATATATATATATATATATATATATACACTAAAAATCTTGACCCATGTACGTTCGTGTAATTTCGGGATAATGAATTGTTATAACGAGTAGATCTCCGACACTTATGTGTAGTTGGAAAAGGTTATAGAGAAGATAATTTTTTTCCATTTGTTACGACCTTTGCCCTAAAGTATCGGAAGCTGTACCCTCAATGCACAAATGTTAATGTTGCGTATTCAGTAGGAAGGAAATGCAGAAATCCATGCAGGACGTAGTACAACATGGCTAGAAAAATTAATTTGTTTGTTAATTCTCTACCAGTCAGTGTAAAAGCACTTTCATGGGGATATGCAGCAGATACGAATATGGAAATTCTTTCTGCCGCAGAAAATAGTACTATTTGTCAAATTTTTATCGCACCTTGGAATTTTAGATCTGTAAGAACTGACAGGGATCTTGCACTGCCTACTCTTAAAAATTTCCTCCAGAATGTTGCAATTAATTTTCATAATTCCACTGATAGCGAAGTGCTTCTTAATTTAGCCGTTGTTGTCCCCTCTTTTAATTTAAAAGCCTAAAAACCACTAAGAAAAAAAATTAAAATATTTAAAAGTAAATAATAATACTTGTTATGTCAAGGCAAATAAACAATTTTAAAGTAGGAAAAAAATATTTATTATCATTAAACTTACTTCTCTCTAACTATGTTCTGAAGCTTTCTCATTTTAGTCAAGTTTAGTCATTGAACCCACAGATCCTGAACCCTATTTCTTTCGACATTTCCTAACCAATCTGTATCTCTCATTTCGCCAATACGCTACGTGCTTCTACTGCCTGATAAAACTCTGATAGAGGGTTTGGCCCAGGATACACACTTTCCCCACGAACATTCTTTTTTCCCCATTGCTGTTAAATGCCGGTTTTGGGGGAATTTAAAACAGCGGAAAGTTAAAAAATTTCATTACGAGGAATCATAAACTTGACTTTTATAGATTTGTTCCGTAATCACAAATTGTGGCAGGAATCACCCAAACCGCAGAGGAAAAATCTCTTTTGCATGAAACTCTCCTAATTTTATACTAAATTTAAAACTTTTTGGTCTAGCATATATCTGAAAGGCCATTCTGAGTAAAATTATTTAATCTATAGAAGACGAATCATATACATTTATTATTATACGTAAAATCTGACAAATGAGACTACGTGTTAACGGGGCAGCATAGAAAGAGATATTGTTAGTATATACATCATTCATCATCTTTTATATATTGTGCTGAAGGGATATGCTTGTATTTGGTTTAGACATGACAGATCACTAAAATAATGTGATTATTCTCTAAAGCAATATCCGCCATACATATAAAAATATACACATTTGCATTCGGAACGAGTAAGTCTCCAGAGGGCTAATTATCTAGTAGAGAAGTGTCCCAAGTGGAGCTTCGTTTCAGTCTCCTTCAGACACAACAATAAATAAATAGACGTGATATATATATATATATATACAGTTACTGTGCAAATTTATTGGGACAAGCTTCATTTATTAGAATATGCAACTTTCCCAGGGATTTCCTGCCTGAAATCGGTTTCAACTGAATTTTTTTACGGAACAAGGTTGACCTTGACAAGTTTAAACTGGTTTGAATACGTGATAATCACACGTAGAGCATTTTCGAGTTAGTTGCGTTTCAGCTGATGTAAGAAGTGGTCGATTGTGTGACTTGTCTGGTTCTTAAGTGCTTTAAAAAAACGGATATCACTCCCATGGAAAGGGACTAGAATTGTTACCCTGACTCAGCATGTTGGAGTTGGAAAATCCGGTGTTTCCAGGATTATTAATCAGAAAAATAAGTTTGGGACAGTTTCTCCATAACGGAAGAGTAAATGTGGACGCAAAAGAAAGACAACACCTGTGACAGACAAATTTCTTGTATGAAGTAGCAAAATGTATCCTCGTAAAACAGGTACAGATTTTCATAGATAATTATTAGCTAGTGGTGCGAGCGTTTATTCATCGGCAGTACGACGAAGGCTTATTGAAGCAGGAAGATGGGCAAGAAACCCAGTCCAAAAACAGTTATCACACGCAGTGAAGGCAAAACGTTTGTATTGGGCCAGGAAATATAATTCCTCGACTGCAGAAGGCTGGAATAAGGTTGTATTCAACGACGATACGCATATTTTTGTGCAAGGGTTTCGACCAACATTTGTCAGGCGAAGCGGTAGAGAATCAAAATATTTAAGCACTCTCAATAGCAGATTTTTTGCGGTTATTTTACATCTGGAGGACCTTACACCTTCGAACCAGCTGAAAGAATGACGAACTCTAAAAAATACCTTTCAATACTTGAAGACAAAATTGCGCCTTTTATGCAAACGTTCTCTGGCGGTGTTCGTGTGTTTCAACAAGATCTTGCTCCATGCCAAAATTTTTAGCTAGCAAATAAATATTTTGCAGATAAGAAATTAACATTTTTGGATTGGCCTGATAATTCTCCAGAAGCAAATCCCATCGAAAATTTGTGAATCATTGTGAAGAGTTATGCAAGTACGATGGACTGCTCAACCAAGATAAAAATGATCAAGAACGTCATAAATGTTTGGTTTCGTGATAACGACATAAAACAATCTGTTTTAAATTAGTGGAATCCATGCCAAAGTGTGTAAGGATATTATTAAAACTAGAGGAGGACATATTTGCTACTAGATAATACCATGCATGTAAGTAAACTTAATACTAATTAAACAACATATGCGAATTTTTTTGTGTTTGTCCCAAACAATTTGCACAGTACTGTATACACACACACATATATATATATATATATATATATATATATATATATATATATATATATATATACACTAGCCAATGAATTATAAACCTAGGATTAATATTTTATTGGACCTCCTTTTGCACGAATAACAGCCCACATTCGTCAAGGCGTCGATTCTAGAATCTTATGGACTGCATTTACGTGTAGGGAATACCATGAATTTAAGAAAAAATCTTCCAAGATTGAATCTTCCAAGACCTTAAAATCCTGTAAATTGGATGGAAGAGGCGATTGGTGTCGGATGCGCCTTTCCAGTAGGTTCCAAACATTTTCTATTGGATTAAACTCCAGGGTTTGTAGTAGCCAGGAAACTTGTTGGAAGTCTTATTGATGTTCATTAAACCTATCTGGAGTGATTCTGGGATGATGTATAGTTGCATTACCGTCCATGAAGCATCCGTCACCTGCGGAGTAAAAATGTAACATTGCAGGATGCACTTCATCGTACCAGTATGTCCAGGTATTGCATGGCTATATGTTTACACTCAACGAACACCAGGGGACCATCTATATGCCAGTAGAACATGTCCCACATGTTACTCCCACCAGAACCTTGCACAGTACAAACAAGACAAGATGGTTCACGGCTTCATGGGGTTCTCGCCAAAATCGATGTCTTACAACATACAAACAAGGTAAAGCGTGATTCATCTGACCACATAACCTTTTTTCCAATCTTCTTTTGTCCAGTTTCGTCTTTCCAGTCACTACTGCAAACAAATTCTGCCGTTCCGGACAGAAATGAGAGGTTTCTTCACCGGCATCCGACTACGTAATTCCCTCCTCTGCAATTCTCTGCGCATGGTTCACACCGAAATCGGTTGGGACGAATCTTGGTTGAAGATTTCTGTCAGTTGAAATACAGGACACAAGGGGTGTGTTCCTTTTCTGCCGTACAATCCGTTGGAGACGCCGCCGACCACAGTCTTGATAGATTGTGTTCGAACCACAGTTACGTCTTTTGGACAAGGACTGTGGGTTCTGCTCCCAACAGTTGAACACCTGTCGAAATGTTTTCTTTTGAGAACCCAGTGAGTTCTGCTGTATTCCTACTCTTGGCTCCTGCTACGGGCCCAAACAATAAGTGCTTTTTACAAATGGCGAAAGATCTTTTTTCCCATTCTACTGTGTTTATCGTGAAATGCAGCTACCCACCTTACTTATACTAGCATTCTGATGACGGTTCATCCACGTTATAAACAGGCCCCAACAATAACGGGCTGAACAGGCCAAACGGTAAATCTTTTTTTCAAATGGCGAAAGATCTGACATTTTCCCCATTCTGCTATGTTTATCGTGAAATGCAGCTACACACCTTACTTATACTAGCATTCTGATAACGTTTCATCCATGTTGTAGACAGGTTTTGCATACGCATGCAGCTAGCGAACATTTGGTAGAAACTCTCACAGGTTTCTAATTCATTGGATTGTGTATATATATATATATATATATATATATATATATATATATATATATATATATATATATATATATATATATATATATATATATATATATATATATATATATATATATATATATATATATATTTATATATATATATATATATATGTAATAATAACGCCCAACTAATATTAATTGTCTTATATCTAACGCGTATCCTAATTTTTCCTCAATAAAGCCCAGCCCTATTTCAAAAACGAAATCGAAAATCGAAAGAACCTAATATTCTCTTTAACGCATGCACGGGAAAGTTAATTTTAGACTTCCGTGATCTCGTTCCCTCTTGGAAGAAATACCACGTGATCGTTGTCAACCAATTAAAAGATACTCAGCATAAAAAGCTGGGACGGAGCATTTTCGCGCTGTCTACTTCTTTGGCGCTATTTCATTACTTCCTTGCTCGCTGTCCGCGTACTGCTCCAAAATATACTAGGATATAATCGTATTCGATACTCAAGCCTGAGCAGCTATGGGCTGGCCGTTGACGTTATTGTCAAACATCATGTCGTCAGCTTGTGCCAATTAATTCAACTATTTATAGCTGCGTATCTTCTTTGATGTCTTGAAGTTTGGTTCCATGGAATAAAATATTTCAAGTGTTCATCGTGTTCCTGATCTTTCCTCAAGTGTTTATGTGTGAATCCATCTCCTGTACCGGTATATTTGAAGTATTACCTCTCTGGCTACGTCAATAATGTCGTGTCGCATCTCCTCTACAAAGTTAAAGTTATTCGTGCGGGAAAATACCCGTATTTGATTATATATATATATATATATGATAAATAGATTGACGTGTGTTATAAAAATGCCGCCGTTTGTGTCGTCCCTTCATAGGGGTAATGCAGGTCTGCCTATATGGTGCCCCCATAATAAAATGGTCAGCAAAACTGCTTTGAATTATTGGTGAATGTCTTCGCGACAAGTGCCTCCGCATTAGAATATATATATATATATATATGTGTGTGTGTGTGTGTAATAATAACGCCCAACTAATATTAATTTGTCCTATATCTAACGTGTATCTTAATTTTTCCTCTATAAAGCCCAGCCCTATTTTAAAAACGAAATCGAAAATCGAAATAATCTAATATTATCTTTAACGCATAAGCGGGAAAGCTATATTTAGACTTCCGTGATCGCGACCCCCTTCGAGGAAATACCACGTGATCGGGGTCAACCAATTGAAAGAATTCTAAGCCTAGCGGCAAAATCGGAAGTTACTCAGCATAAAAGGCGAGACCGAGCGATTTCGCGCTCTCTTCTTACTTAGCGCTATTTCGTTAAGTCGTTGCTCGCTGTCCGCGTACTGTTCCAAAATATATTAGAATGTAATCATATTCGATACTCCAGCCTGGGCAGCTTTGGACTGTCCGTTGACGTTATTGTCAAACATCATGTCGTCAGCGTGTGCCAAGTCATTCAACTATGTATAGCAGTGTATCTTCTCTGATGTCTTGAAGTTAGGTTCCATGGAATAAAATATTTCAAGGGTTCACCGTGTTCCTGTTCTTTCCTGAAGTGTTTATGTGTGAATCCATCTCCTGTACCGGTCTACTAGAAGTAATTACCACTCTGGCTACGTCTACACCCGAGTGATTCCCGGGGTTTGAGTATAGAGGTATCTGCGGTTGAAGAATTTGCTGACCAAAGATGTTTTTTGCAAGCTGCATCAGTTGTGCAGGACGATTACCTTATTTGGGCATAGAAAAGTAGTCGTACAGTTTCGTGGCTTGCCCAGGAATTGCTGACGCTATGAAACATATTCCTGGGTTCTTGAAAACAGAATTTGGTAATGCGATCTTAAGCATGGGAAGGGAAGAAAATTTACAGGGGATCAACTTAAATTTTATATCTTTCATATCCCCCCATTTTAAAAACGTTTCTACCCGGGTGGAGGCTCTCATACATAACATAAAAAATAAACTACAAAATATTACAATTATACAGAATTTAACAGAAGATTACAAAAATATCTGGCAAAGTCCACAATGGTTCCTCCAGATAGCAGGTCCATGCGGTGTCCCTACTATCCTTCATCTTATTTGCTTCGTATGCACTTAATCATAATTACAGTATAAGTTCAAAATATAAGACGATAACATAAATTCTATGATTACATGACATATTATCTTGATATATTTGATATGAATAAAACACAATATAAATATTTACACTACCTGGAAACTATCTCTTAACACTGTCCACATATTGTATTATTAGTTCTCACATTATATTCTATTAATACTGACATTGTTTATATCACAATCAAATTCACTCTATTATATTTTTAAACTTCCTTGGATACTCTTATATTCATAACAATTCTCTATTCATACGAAATTACAATATTATAAATTTTTACATTAATTTCATATCAATATCTCTTCTTTTTCTTCAAAGTACTTTTACATTAATAAAACAACTTCATTACATCAAAATTCGTTTCAATAGCAATACACATTTTATACCTTAAACATACCTTACTTCTGACAAACAAATCACATTTCTCTCAAACAACCGTGTATCCTCACGTTTGCTGAGGAATGCTGACTCTGAAGTTGGAAAGGAGGTTAAAACAAATTCCTCCAGCCACTTCAAAAGAAAATTTTGGTGGATGAACAAATGTAGGTAGATGTATTCAGTTTCTCAACTGTAGTTGCTCTCAAAGGAAAACCCCAAGATCCAAAAATAAAAATTTTGCCGAATGAAAAAAAAATGTTTTCGAGTTGTGTGGCCATCACAACCCGATAATTTTATTAAAAAAATTAGAAAAATAAAAACAAAACAAGAACAACTCAACTGAGGAAAAGAATGCATCATGACATTAAATTAAATATTATAAAATTCAAAATTCACCTTGATAATTACAAAATTCAAAATAAACTTCACATGATCAGTCTATACCATTTTTAGTTGTCCTTAAAAAGTAGTTGTAGATTCGGAGACTCACAATATTGGCAGTCCCTTGATGGGAGTCCATCAGTATCCTCTGGTTTCTGTTCGCTTGGGTTTTTAATATCATTTAACTGAAAATTCTCTCTAGGACGGAAAAATCGAAGGCGAGTAGAATGTACAATCTCAGTGGGAGTTTTATAAAGAGCATTGGGTTTATCAATTTCAAAAAGAACATCTGAACATTTTTTTAGAATAGTATAAGGGCCTGAATACGGTGGGGCAAGTTTTCGGGTATTTGGATATTGAAATTCTTCATATAAAACTAAATCTCCGACTTTAAATATAACTTGTTGAAATCTTCTGTCATATCTTATTTTATTCGACTGATAATATTGTCTAGTTCTTTCTTGTGCAATTTTTCTAACTTCTTCTATAGGAGGGTATATCTCATTATCTTGGAAAGAAATTTTATAAGGCAATTCGCCATACATTAAATAAATTGGGGGAAATCCAGTTACCGAATGAGGGGTATTATTATATTCTTGGGTGACAGAGTCTAAGATTTTTGTCCATGGCACATTACTAGGGCTATTACTAACTTTACATTTTAATCTAGTTACTATGGTTTGGTTAACTCTCTCGACCTTTCCGTTCGTCTGCGGTCTATGAGCAGATGTCAAGAGCTGTGTAACATTATTATGTCTGAGAAAATGTTTAAACTTTGATGAGGTAAAGGCGGAATTCCTATCACTTAAAATTTTCTCGGGTACATGATTTTGAAAAATAGAATTCAAACAATTTATATAGGTTTCCGTGGTGGCACTTTTTGAGGGAAATGTCCAGATGTACCTAGTGGCATGATCAACTACAATGTGTAAATATTTCTTAGTAGAATTATAATAACTTAAACCACCTACAGTATCAATTGATAATAGTTCAAAAGGTTTTTCACACAGAGGAAGAGATTGCATAAAACCATATTTTTTCTGATGAGACTTCTTGTTTACTTGACAAGTTTCACAATGTTTAACATAATTTCCAACATCATTAATTATCTTAGTCCAATAATATTGAGGTGAAATAATTCTTAACATTGAAGCTATTCCTGGATGACCAAATTTTTCATGTACTTTCTCTATTAATTTAATTCTTAACGCTTTTGGTACTACAATTTTGATTAAACCTTGTCTTTTTACTACTACAATATTATCCTTATTAAAACATCTGGGTGCTGTTATATTTTCTAACATTTGAAAATGGATGATTTCCTTTATATCTAACAAGGGTTCTGGAGGGGTTGTAGTTATATTAAAAGAAATTGGGTTTCTTGTTAACATGTCAGCTTCAACATTAGTTGTACCTTTCTTATATTTTATGTCAAAATCATACATAGAAATTTTTAGAGACCATCTGAAAAGTCTACCTGTAGGATTTTTAAAAGTTTTAAGCCAAACTAAGCTGTGATGATCTGTATGTACAGTAAAATGTGACCCATGAAGGTAGCAATGGAATTTATCAAGACTATCAATTATGGACAAACATTCTAATTCCGTTATCGTATAATTAATTTCATATGGTCTAAGTCGTCGGGAATGATATGCAATTGGATGTTGAGTTCCATCAGGATGTTCTTGTTTTACTATGGAGGCTATGGCTTCTTTTGACGCATCAACATAGACATGGCAAGGATAATTTGAATTATAAAGGGCCAAAATGGGTTTGGAGATTAAACTATCTTTAAGTTTTTGAAAAGCTTGTTGACATTCAGGCGTCCATGCCCATTTCTGGTCTTTCTTTAAAAGGTTATTTAAGGGAATTCTAATTTTAGCGTAATCAGGAATAAATTTATGATATACGTTAATGGTGCCTAGAAATCTTTGTAAATCTTTAACGTTCCTTGGGGCCAATAATTTTTTTATTGTTTCTACATTAGTATTCTTTGGGCTGTATGATCCATGCTTAACTTCATAGCCAAGAAAATCAATAGTATCTTTAGCAAAATGACATTTCGATTTTTTAAGTTTAATATTTTCCTTTTCACAAATTTCAAAAATGGTCTTTAAGTGCTGAATATGTTGTTCTAATGTCTCTGAGAAAATAATTATATCGTCAAAATAATTTAGAGCAAAGTTAACTTGATATTTATGAAGTATACGCCTAATTGTTCTTTGGAATATTGCGGGAGCATTCTTAAATCCAAACGGCAGTCTGGTAAATTGGTACAAGCCATAGTTAGAAGTGAAAGCAAGCTTTTCAGCTTCCTCATCCTCTAATTTCAGGTGCCAATACCCACTACATAGATCTAACGTAGAAAATACCTTAGCATTGGTCAATTTGTCTAGAACACTGTCTATTCTGGGAATGGGTTCACAATCGGTTTTTGTAATTTGGTTAATTTTCCTATAGTCAATACATAGTCGAGTCCTAGCATTATCTTCTTTCTTAAATGCGAGAGTAATAGGTGAACTATATTGGCTATAACTAGGTTTAATAATTTTAGCTTTTAACAAGGCATCTAATTGTTTCTTTATCTCTGCGTCATCTCTAGGCGACGTTCTGTATGGTCTTTGACTTATAGGAAGTTCTGAGGTTAAGACTACTTTTGGCGATTCTAATTTAATTTCTCCCACATCAAACTTATTCTTAGCAAAAACATGATCAAATTTTTGAATTAAATTGTCAATATCACACTTATCATTATTACAAGAAATCACATTACATAAATCATTATTATTACTTAAAAATGCAGATACTTTTTCATTATTTCCATGACCACTTCTCTTATTAGGATTATTATTATGACAGCTGGTACAATTAAAATGCTTAAGTAATTTATTATCCTGAAAAATTTCTCTAGTTTTAAAATTAATAGTGACATTAAAGAGTCCAATAGCATGTCCAGATAATATAACATATGGTAATTGTACATTAGGTAAGTAATAAAATTTTAATGTTTCAATTTTTTCACCCAATTTTAACGGAAGCATTATATACTGACTTACCTGGACGTTTCGTCCCACAGCTGTAATGTTAATGTTGCAACTTTTGAAATTTAGTTGGTGATTTGTATTTAATGTGGATCCTGGTAAAATATTTAGAGTTGAGCCTGAATCGAATAAAATCTGGACTTTCTGTCCACACAACAGGCTCTCTACTACTGGCACTCAGTCACTGTCGTTGGTTCTCACATTAAAGTTTTTATTATGATTCTGCATTGTCATT
Source organism: Dolomedes plantarius (assembly GCA_907164885.2). Lineage (NCBI taxonomy): Eukaryota > Metazoa > Arthropoda > Arachnida > Araneae > Dolomedidae > Dolomedes > Dolomedes plantarius. Next base: position 59,542,323 of record OU015497.1, on the reverse strand, counting down.
CTTGGCTGAAAGGAAGGTGCACTGGTGTTGAACCCTGGTCTGGGACGTTGCTGGAAACGGGGCGGATAAAAATTATTCCTCGGTCTCCACTCCTGGTGTTGAAGATCAAAATTTGGCCGAAACTGTCGGTAATTTCCTGGGTGTTGTTGGAAGCGTGGACTCCAGGCTGGAGGTCTATGGAAAACTGGTAGCTTGGAGGTATAAAAAGTCCTTTCCTCTGAATTTTGCTTATCCAATAGTTTTAACATGTTTTTTAGTTCATCACAATTTTTTGTCGAACGAAGTTGGAGATCTACTTCTGGGCGTGCGTTTATTCCTTTTATGATGTAAAATTTTTGCTCTTCCGAGGTCATCGCTGCTTTCGAAGCTATTTGCTGGATAGTGTAGTAATACGCTTCGTAAGTTTCTTCCCTTCCTTTTTTCCGTCTTAACAATTGCTGATGTATTTCGGCCTTACTTATCTCCGTCTTAAATTCTTTAAGCAGTTCTGTTTTTAATTCTTCGAAGTTTTTAAACAGGGGTTTGGATTGAAGAAATAGTTCCACATTTCCGGTACACAGCTTGCGAAAGAATATAATTTTTTGTATAGGATTTAATGTTAACAGTTCAGAAACCTGCTCATATTCTGCGATGTAATTTTCGATTGGCACTTCATTTGAATAGGGCTTAATAAACACATTTACATCGGAAAAGCGGACGTGAGATGGCTCGTTATTTTCACCTGTTAAGTCCACGGTTTGATTCAAAATCGGATTTTCCCCTTTCTTCATTGCTACTTCAAAACTAGGTCACCGAACAGCGTAAATCCACCAAGGTCAGTAATACAGTAATCCACTTCTGCTCGCTACTATTTTCGACGCACGAAAAGGGCGAATGAAGTTTTACGACGGGTGCTGGTAAAATTAATTAAAACTCCGTTTACATATTGAAATTAAAATTTTAAAACTGGTATCCTCACTGCAGAACATCCTACCGCCTATAAATTCTGTAATGAAATAAGATCAGATTACAGAACTATTAGAAAAAGAAATTTATTTCCGAGTGGCTAAACAGACATCTGATCTAATTTAAAGCCAACACCCGAGTGATTCCCGGGGTTTGAGTATAGAGGTATCTGCGGTTGAAGAATTTGCTGACCAAAGATGTTTTTTGCAAGCTGCATCAGTTGTGCAGGACGATTACCTTATTTGGGCATAGAAAAGTAGTCGTACAGTTTCGTGGCTTGCCCAGGAATTGCTGACGCTATGAAAAATATTCCTGGGTTCTTGAAAACAGAATTTGGTAATGCGATCTTAAGCATGAGAAGGGAAGAAAATTTACAGGGGATCAACTTAAATTTTATATCTTTCATATATATATATGATAAATAGATTGACGTGTGTTATAAAAAATATTTTAAAATTTATTTGTGTCAAAATGTGCATAAGAGCTGACGCGTGGCAATATTTTAAATTTATAATGATATAGAGCTATTTAAAATAAAGCAATATATGAATTTTGACTAAAAAATACTTTTATCCATTCGCGTCTCTTATCAAACGAAAAAAAATATTCATGATTAAAAATAAACACCTTTTTTATTTGAAATCACTTTAAAGAACTCTCGGTTTAAAATAATAACAATACAAAAATATCTTCACACTCAAAAAACTTTTAATATTAAAAATACTTTCTCGCACACAAAAGCATAATTCTAAGAGAGTCTTTTTCCATTTTTCTATTACAAGAAATAACGACAGCATCTGGTAACATTTCATGCGTAAGAATTCGGGCCTCGAAAAATACTATATGCTCTCTATTTTCTTTCTTCCAATTTAAACTTGAAGGACGTTCTTTGTGATAACAAAAAGTATCGGAAATCCTTTACAATATTTTAAAGCGCGCGTTGTGTAACATAAATAAAACAGTGGTGTAAGTCAGGCTAATCTGTTTCATAAATAAAAATTAGAATATCAACATATCAAAGGAAAGTTATTGAGGAAAAAAGGTGTTCAATATTTTCCGTCTAGTTGAAATGAAAGCGAAAGCTAGTCTCTCGGGACATTATTAGTTTATTAATGCACAGAATGAGGTTTAAATTATTGTATAAATATTTCCATAGGATCTTATTACATATTGCATGAGGTCCGTGAAAGCATTGATAAATATTTACATCAAATGAAAGTTATAATCAAGATGTTTTTGTCTTTTGAACTTGAGATTATGCTACATTACTTGAATCATAAAGAACACTTCTTCATTTCCACAATAACTTTAAAAGGGTACCAGCACGTTTCGAACTAGTTTATATTTCATTATTAGGCCGAGGAGCATCGGGTGATAGTCGCAATGAACAATTCATTTCGACAATCACACCAATTCTCCTTGGCCTGATGATGGACTATTAACTAGTTCGAAACATATTGTGCCCCCTTTTGAATTGATTTGCGACAATCGCACCAATGCTACTTGGCTGGATGATGAACTATTATCTAGTTCCAAACAAGTTGCAACCATTTTCAATGTATTTGCGACAATCCCACCAGTGCTACTCCTGTTCCTGATGATGGACTATTAACTAGTTGGCTACATATAATCACCATTTTTATTTCTTTGCGACAATCATATTAATGCTACTTGGCCTGATAATGAACTTTTATCTAGTTCCATACATGTAGTCACCCTTTTCAATTTATTTGTGACAATCACACCAATGCTCCTCAGCCTGATGATGGACTATTAACTAGTTCGAAACATGTAGTCACCCTTTTTAATTTATTTGTGACAATCACACCAATGTTCCTCGGTCTGATGATGGACTATTAACTATTTCGAAACATGTAGTCACACTTTTTAATTTATTTGTGACAATCACACCAATGTTCCTCGGTCTGATGATGGACTATTAACTATTTAGAAACATGTAGTCAATTTTTTTAATTTATTTGTGACAATCACAAAAATGTTCCTCGGCCTGATGAGGGAATATTAACTATTTTGAAACATATAGTCCTCCTTTTTAATTTATTTGCAACAATCACATCAATTCTCCTTGGCCTGATGATGAACGATTAACTAGTTCGAACCTTGTTACATGACTTTTGGATTTATTGTGGAATTCAAGAAGTGTCCATTATGTATTTATTATACACATTTCATGTAAATTAAATTAAATGATACCAACAATTTTTAGGATCTTAAATAATTTGACAAGAAATAAAAATTAGAACGATTATAACTAACTTAAGGGGATTTCAATCTATTGATCACATTTTAACTAAAAACATAAAAGGGTTTGAAGGAAGATTTACTTATATAAGGATTAGAAATAAGTAGCCATTATTCCGAACCCCAAGTGCATAATACTAATATGATAACTCACTATTTATTTACTTACAATATAATTAATTCATTCATTACTATATTTTTGTGTTTAAACTTTTCCCAAGAGATGGCATTAATATGTCACCTTTGATTTGTTTCTTTAAAGGATATATTTAAATTAAAGGAAGGGTAAAATTGGGAGGGAATAGAAGATATGATTTTCTAACTGCTTGGATCATTTCGGGAACTAACTCAACATTCAATGGACAATTATGGTGTTGGATTATTTGCGCAGAGCTTATGAATGGTGTTAATGGAAGCCATACTTATTTCAAAAATAAATTATACTTATGTCAAAAATTAAAAAAAATTAATTCAAAAAGTGTTTTAAAAACATTTAATTCCAGAATAAGGTATTAAATATTGAGATAAATTTTTTTATCTCAAATATTTACATATATTTTAATTATAACAAATTAAATTCAAACCTAAATTAAAGTTCGAATTATTAGATTTGCTAAATTTCTGCATCATGAATATGTTTAATATCTTTAGAAAATGGCTTTGGATCACTTCATTGTATTATAATTTGAAAGAATTAATAAATAGAAGTCATTTTGTATTTTAAAATTGAGAGTGGTTGATATTAAATTTTTCATTCTGTATAAACTATTACGCTTTTAACATATTGTTACGAATTTTATAAATATTTCATTTTGTTAATTAAAATGGCTTCTATAGAAGAGCTCCTATAGCTATGTATTTAACATGGGAGTCTATGGGAATCTCGGTAAATTTGTGTTATCGCCAAATTGGCGATGGGTTTTCTGACTTATTTTGGTCACCATATTTGGTGATATTTCGCCAACTTGCAGACTTAACCTTTCTGGAAGCTTCTAGAAATACCTAGCTGTGACTGACCTATAGAGGGCGCTTTGGAAATCTACAAATATACCAGACATTGGCATTGTAACTCAGTTCAATTTCCTAGTGAGAATTGAATGCGTTGTAGCTGCGTTAATTGCCGTGCATTGTATTGAAAATTCTGGTATCCTGACTTGTCTTTTTATAATTTTCTGTTGTATAGAAGACAGTTGTTACGTCTTTTATGTTTGAATTAGTATATATGTTACAGTCAAAACCCGAAATCAGTCAAAACCCGAATTAACTAGGGCGAAACGCGTTCTAACTGGGAGCACTATGGAAAACCCGAATTAACTAGGGAGAACGCGTTCTAACTAACAGCGCTAGGGAAAACCCATTTTATTCGGGTTTTGACTGATTTGCTAGACAATATTATTTCTATCTATCCCAAATTATTGTATAATTTCAACAATATGTTATATAACAAGTTCTAATTTAAATCAAACTATACTTAGTAAAACAGTGTTTGAGGAAAGAACCTATCATTGAAGAAAAAAAAAATACTTTATTTGGATATTGTTTAACACAGTACCGTTATTACGAATTATTTATCTTTGGCTTCCTTTCTAATTACAAATTATTTTCTTTGGCTTCCTTTCTAATTAGAAAAATGTTGGTCGACTTACTAGCAAGCATATACTCCCTTGATTGTGCTTGTTCAGTTTTTATCTTCTGCATTCATGTCCTCGAAAATTTTCTGATGTTCATCCTCGTTTTGGATATTTTTTATAATATCGAATGGCAAGGTTGAGGTTGTCAGTCCAACTCTTGGTTCAATCCCAAACATAGCTTTGTATTGTGATTGTTTAATTCCTAAATGTAAAGCTCTGTTTTTCATGAATTGGACAAAACTAAGTCCATTGGACCACTTTATAGTTTGATTATCTTTCATCTATGAAGCCAACATATTTTCGACGTCTTCGTTGGCCCTCTCAACCGAACCCTGAGACTGGCTGTGACGAGGCTTCAAGTGAAATATCTTTAATTCTGGCCAATACATAGATAACTGCTCTATAACGGAATTTACAAACTCTCTTCCATTATCAGAATGCAATATACAAGGAGCCCCAAATGTCAAAAAGATATCAAGTAGTTGCAAAGCAACCTCTTCCGCTCTTTTGCTCTGAAGATCTCGCAGTAACACAAACTTTGTTAAATGGTCCTGGTAAACCATAATAAACCAAAATTCATTATCTGCCTGAGATTGCATGCCAATCACATCCACTTGGCAGTTTAGCATCCGTGGTTGAGTGAAGGTGCATCAATAAAAACATCTATCTTCAAAAATTTACATTAATTTATTTGTACATATATACATTTGTATTCGAACAATTATTAAAGATGAGCTTACATATGCTCATACTTTCCTGTTGCCTGCCACGAGAGAGAGTAGACAAAGCATAGTAAATATTAAACTTACATTGACATGCGGTGCCATCTAGGGGAGAAAAATTGACACAAATTTCCAAACACTCCCCACCTGATAATTTGCTAAAATTATCACAAAGAAAAACATAAAATTATATGACATTCATATTAAAAACAATGAAAACAAATATTATGAGAATTCAAACTAAGTGTTGAAATTAAAAGTAACTTAGCAATTATAATGGATAATCTAGTATTTAAAAAAAAAGAGAAAGAAATTAAAATAGTAAAAAGTTTTTTTTTTCAGTTCGGCAGTTCCAGAGGATACAAAAGTTGAATAGGTCTTCTAAGTTCAGTGTTTTTAGTTTTTACTTTGCATGACCTAACGAGTCCATCACGACCCTGAAAGACCTCGGTAATGCGACCTAGGTCCCATAAAAACTTTGATATGTTTGTACCCTCAATGAGTATAACCTCGCCTTCCTTGAAATTTTCTTTAGAGGTTGAAGTGTTGAACACATGGAAATTCTTTAAATTTAACAAATATTGTGTTTTCCACTTTGTCCAAAGCTGCTGTAGGAGTTTTGTCTGGTATATCTTGCGTTTACCAAAGAAACTCTGGACGAATTAGTATTGAAAAGTTCAGCAAAATTGAAAGAATATTTTATGTTGTGTTCCACCAACAAAAAATAAGCTGGTGTCAGAGGTTCAGGCTCATTGGCGTCGTTATAGATGTAGGTTAGGGGTCTCTGATTGAGAACATTTTCGATCTCAGCCAAAATTGTTGTTGGTTCTTCAAATTTTAATTGAGATCGTCCGAGTATTTTTCTTAAAGGCTCTTTAATTGTTCTCATCAATCTCTAGTAAAAACCTCCCCACCATGGGGCCTTGAAATTCCTTCCGAAGAAATGAAGTCTTGAAGACTTTTATCTTTAACAATTTTATCAAAATAATTTATTAGCGCACGTAAAAGTTTTGGAATTATCGGAATAAATTATGCGACAGTTTCCTCGCCTTGACAAAAAACGTCTTAGAGCTAATATAAACTTACTTGTTGACAAGTCAGAGACAAGCTCAAGATGTATTGCTCGTGTCACAGCACGCGTGAAGAGAGCAATGTAACTTTTCACGACGTCTTTTCCTTCCTTCACATAAACAGGACCAGTAAAGTCAATTCCAGTAGTATAAAAGGCGAGAGTTTAATTTAATCTATCTTTTGGAATCTGTCCAGTAAGTTGACTTGCAGGTTTCGCAGAATATCTTCTACAGATTAGACAGTTATGGATGACCTTTTTTACTAACTGCCTTCCTTTAATTATCCAGAAATTTTGACGTATTTTTGATAGTGTCGCAGCAACCCCAGCATGAAGCATTTTATTGTGAACATGTAACACTATTGATTCAGTCAATCGGGAATCTTTTGGTAGTAGAATAGGGTGTTTTTCACCTAAAGTAAATTCTGCCTCGTTCATTCTTCCCTTTATTCTAATCAAATTATTTTCATCCAGGAATGGGGCCAAGGAAAAAATGTTAGAGTCTGAGGAAATAGATTTTTTAGATTTCAGAGATTTAATTTCCTTTGAAAAATGTTCACTTTGGATTTTCCGGATAAAATACTGTTCGGCTTCTTCGAGATCTCGAGCAGAAAGAGGACCGCTTTCAGATGTTACTTTTCTCGCTCTAGCTGCAAATCGTTTTATCCATGCAAAAATTCTCAGACATTTTAAAAAACTACTGTATTTTGTCAAATCTAGAATTGGTTCAGTCAAGGCTACAGTATTCACTGCTACAGTTCGAAGCTCCTCCGAAATTATCTCTTCATTACAATTGTCATCAGGTCGGTTGGAGGAGCTTTCACCAGGCCACAGGTGAACCAGTTGAGACAACCAAAGAGGGCCTGTCCACCACAAAGAACTCGAAAGGATCATTTTTTCAGATTCTCCTCTAGTAGTAAGGTCAGCAGGATTTTCCGATCCACTGCAAAAATTCCAACACTCAGGTAAAGAGAGTGCTTGTACCTGAGACACCCGATTTGCCACAAAAGGTTTCCAAACTTTAGACGAACCTTTCACCCAGTGGAGCACTATTTTGGATTCACTCCAAAAAAATATTTTTTGAGTGAAGGCTGGAAAAATGTTCTGAATATATTTACCTAGACGAGCACCTACGAGTGCTGCCATCAACTCTAATCTTGCTAAAGTTAAAGTTTTTAGAGGAGCAACTTTACTTTTCGAAATCACAAAACTAATTTTAATTTTTCCTTCAGTTGTAAAGTATCGGAGGTATGCCACAGCCCCATAAGCCTTAGGGCTAGCGTCCAAAAACTATGTACAGAAACTTCACTAACGTCTTCTGTTGAAAAAAGTTTACGTTGAATATTGAAATTTTCCAGTTCAACAAGTTCAGAACACCATGTTCCCCACTTCTTGTCTAAGTCGTTTGTCAAGTTTTCGTCCCATTTTAGACCTCTTTGCCACATTTCTTGCATAAGAATTTTAACTCTTATTTCAAAAGGACTAATTAGTCCGCAAGGATCAAATATTTTAGAAATCATTCTTAGCACATGTCGCTTGGTGATTCCAAATTCCAGGGGATCCCTAACATCCTTTAAATCTAACTTAATTTCATCCTTAATATGATCCCACTTTAATCCCAAGAACCCTTCTCCAAGTCCAAAATCCATATTTTCCTCATACCCGTTTTCACGCCGAAGTTTATTTAGTTCCTCACAGTTAGTTTTTAATTTTCTCAATTTGAATCCAGCGACGCGTAATATTTCTATTGCCAAAGATGTTAACTTATAGGCACCCTGAGCAATTTCAGCTCCATCGTACAAATCATCGACATACAGAGAATTTAACATTTCATAACAATCAGGATAATCATCTTTAAATTTCCTAATGTGAAATTTCAAAACACAAGCTAGCGCGAACGGAGACGTCCTTAATCCGAATGGTAAACGGTTAAATTGAAGTGTTTGTACCGAATAATTCGGGTCGTCCGAAAACCACAAAAATTTTAGATACTTTCTATCCTCTTCCGCAATTTCTATCATAAGGAAAGCTTTTTCTAGATCTCAGCAAAATTCAACTTGATTTTCCCGAAATTTAAGTATTACATCTAATAAATTTGGATAAAGGTTAACTCCAGATTCAAGTGAATCATTCAAAGAATTTTTATTGTCATTTGCTTTAGAGCTGCAATCATAAACCATACGAACGAGAGTAGTCTGCTTATCCTGTCTTATAACTGCCCTGTGCGGCATATAATAACCTGAATTTAAATCCTCATCAATACATTTTCCCACAATATTACATTCCAATTGATCCGATAGAATTTCTTTATATTGGTCAGAAATTTCAAGATTTTTATCCAATTTAATTTTTAATGAATTAAAGCGTCTGCTCGCCACCTCATAATTAGAGTCCAATTTGGGAGGTGGTCCCACATTATCTTTCCACATTAATTTACAAACATAGCGCTTTCCGTTAAATTTTAAAGAATCTTCAAAATTTTTGATTAATTGATTTTCCTTTTCCGATAAATTTTTAGTCTCATTCGGAAATTCTTCAATTTTCCAGAACATTCGCAAATCATTTGAAATCGCATTATTCACAATAATCATGTTCTCAGAACAACTACTTTCGATTTTGTCCTCTCCAGTAATTAACCAACCGAATGCACTATTCAAAGCTGATAAATGTTTATTAATAGGAATCTTTTCCTGATAAATTAGTTCCCAGCAAACATCTGCCCCTAAAAGAATATCTATATTATTTGAGCTAGCGGAATCATCAGCTAACCGCAAATTCCTTTTCAGCATTAAGTTTTTTATTTTTTCGTCTGGATATTTAACGGTAGCACCTGTAATAGTCCTAGACAAAAATAATTCCTGATTTTTTCGAAAAGGAGAATTTGTACTTTCGAGTGTTAATTCAACAACTCGATAAACTTTATCTGTTGGGCTTTTCATTCCGAAAGAATAGACTGACAAAACTTCATTCCAAATAGTTTTTAAATTCAATTTATTCGCTAATTTTTCACTTATAAAAGAGCGTGAACTTCCACTATCAAACATTATTCTTGATAAGCAAGATTTATTTTCTGATTTAGCTACGACAGTGCAAGTTTGCAAATAAACATTTTTAGAACAGTTCGTATTAAGATTACATTGAGAAACAGAACTTATAACTTCAGAAGTAGAGCTTGTACTTTCATTTTCGGTTTCATTAGAATTTAAGCTACGTGAATTATTACAATTTTCCTTGCTACGCTCTACCGAACCATTAGAAGGTTTACCATTTTTCCTACAAACTGATTTATGGTGAAATTTTGAAAAACATATTTCACATGAAATACCTAATCGACAGCTTCCGCTGGTATGTTTGGGCTTGAAACACGCCCAGCATCGTCCTTCAGACTTAAGTTTACTAATTTTTTGTTCTGCATCAAATTTCCTACAATTTATAGATTCGTGGTTTAATTCGCAAAATATGCATACATTTTTTACTGGTGCAAGTAATGTTGCAGCGGTTGAAAAATGTTTAGGTTTCTTATAATTTTTATACGTTTGTCCCGTTTGATAACTTTGAAAAGAGGTGCGTTTAGTTTCGCAAACCTTGGAAGAATTCATTACAGTTTCACAAATTTCCCTTGATTCGACTTCATTTCTCAAAAAAGTCATAATATCCGAAGTTTCACAATTCTTTTCCTTATTTCGTTTTCGGTGAAATTCCAAAACTAAATCTTGGGGTAACAATTTTAAGAGTAGGGGATTTAATAAATGACCATACGATCCTTCGGTTACATTTAGTGACCGTAAATTTCTTATGTTTAAATCTATCTCATCATACAATTTGCGCAATCCTTTTACATAAGAGGAATTTCTTACCGGTTCTAAGTTAAGTAATTTGGAGATATACAAATTAATATTATAATCAGTGCGACCATAACGCTGCTTTAAAAGTTCAAGGCAAGAATCGTAGTTCTTTTCATTTAATTCGAATCCAGCAACCACATTATAGGCGGGGGGAGAAAGGAAGGACTTTAAATACTGAAATTTTCCATTTTAGTTAGGGAATCGTTCGACCCTATTGCGCTATCAAAGCAGTTAAGGAATTCCATGAAATTAGAATCACCAGAAAAACGCGGAATTTCTAATTTAGGCAATTTTAATGCCGTAAAATTATGTTCAGTAACATTTCAGGTGTTATTACTTCCATGGGAACTTTGATCGTCCCTTTTATTAATTTCTTTAATTTTATTTTTGAGTTTAATTTTAGCCGTGATAATTTTTTCATCATACTCTTCCGATTGAGCAATTTCGGTTTTGAATTTAACTGGATCCGATATGAGATCTTCAATTTCTAAATTATACTCCTTAAGTATTTTTTCTTTCGTTTCTAACAACTCAATTAACTCTGTTAGATTTTCAACAGTTTCATCTTCATAATTCAAAGTTTGAATCTTTTTTATCAATTTCGTTATATTAGCTCTTACTGTGCTCCTTTTTTCTATGATTTTTGCATCTTTTTTTCTATGATTTATCCATTTTCAAATTTTATAAAAGACCTTACCTTTAATTAAGGTATCCGTAATAGTAAGAACAGCTTCAATAATCAGAAGAAAAATTCTTATTTCCTTTCAGCATCCAAAAGCTGAAGAATCCATTTCAGCATCCAAACGCTGAAGAATCCATTGAGCCATTTTTTTTTCAAGCACAGCAGGTGTCCATTCCAATCAAAATATTTGAACGTAAATAATTCAGTTCGAGTTCACAGCCGCTATGCACCTTTTAGCATCCGTGGTTGAGTGAAGGTGCATCAATAAAAACATCTATCTTCAAAAATTTACATTAATTTATTTGTACATATATACATTTGTATTCGAACAATTATTAAAGATGAGCTTACATATGCTCATACTTTCCTGTTGCCAGCCACGAGAGAGAGTAGACAAAGCATCGTAAATATTAAACTTACATTGACATGCAGTGCCCTCTAGGGGAGAAAATTTAACACAAATTTCCAAACAGGCAGCGACTGTTCATTTCTGAGTGAATAATAGGTTTAGAAACCAAGCCTTTCCTTTTTTTATTTTTTTTCTGTTGACATGTTTCACACATCGATAAAAAAAATTTGTATCATCTCAATAGTTATGTTAGCATATTTTCTTGAAGTTTCAATTTTGAGTCTGTCTCTAATTCCATGTCCTATGGCCACATGCACAGATTCTATAACATCAAGAATTTCTTCAATTAGTAAATAATATTTTATGGACTCATTTGAAGAAACCAACTTTTTTACTCCACTGATTTCAAGAATGTAAAAGCTTTTTAATCTGCGGTATTGAACAGAAGTCTTTCTAACAGCAGATTTGGCTTGTTCAACCTCTGATAAAAGAGTGTTGTATTCATCACTTGTTATAACATGAAAGTCATTTTATTTTTTATCTAAAAACTGTAATTGTTCAAGAAATCTTTTTCCAAATTTTAGTGCAAAAAGCTTTAACATATTCTTTAATCATCGTCAATAAAACAAACAGCACAAGCACGTTCCTGCAAGAATAAAACTAAACAACTGCACTTGTTTTGAAAATTTCACAAGCAACAAATCCAGATTCAAGCGGTTCTAACTGGACAAAACCGGCATTAACTTGGGAAAACGTGTTTTCCCTAGTGATATCAGTTAGAACGCGTTTTCCCTAGTTAATTCGGGTTTTGACTGGTTTTGGGTGTTGACTGTAACTAACACACACACACACACACACACACGCACACACACACACACATATATATATATATATATATATATATATATATATATATATATATATATATATGTATATATATACACTGCTGGACACTGTAAATGGAACACCCTGAAGGAAACATGCAAATAACATGAAATTTACAACATGCATTAGCGGGGGTGAGATATACAAATGATTAGAATTTCAGCGCAGACGCACATCACGCGCGCCTGTGGCGCAACTTCAAAGCGATATTTAAGGCTTGGAGATTTCGACGATTTCAAGTTCGGCAATTGTGTTTTTCTTGTGGTTTTTTTCGAAAAAACGATCAATTATGCCTCGTCGAAAACAGCGATCACCTTTTGATCAAGTATCCGAGTTCGACAGAGGAAAGATAGTGGCCTACCGAGATTGTGGATTATCTTTCAGGGAAATCGGTAGTCGTGTTGGACGAAACCAAACAAATGTAATGCGGATATGTGATCGTTGGATGCAGGAGGGTACGACGGACCGGCGTATTCGATCGCATCCACCTCAGCGCACCACTTCACGTGATGACAGGCAAATTGTGCGGATGGCAGTGACGGATCGCTCAGTCACATCACGAAACATAGCACAACACATGCAGCCTGTAACGCATCAGCCAGTGTCTGCGCGTACCATTCGACGCCGTTTACAGCAGAGTGGTCTGTCCGCAAGACGTCCATTGCTTTGTCTACCCTTGACGCAGAACCACAGACGTCTCCGCCGCCAATGGTGCGATGACAGAATGATGTGGACGACAGAATTAAATGAAATTGTCTTTACTGACTAGTCACCCTTCTGTTTGCAACACCACGATGGTCGCATTCGAGTCTGGAGACACCGTGAAGAGAGGATGCTGAACGGCTGCGTTATGCACCGGCACACTGGTCCTGCACCGGGTATTATGGCATGGGGCGGTATTGGATATCACTCTCGCACACCTCTAGTACGCATTGCCGGTACTTTAAGCAGCCAGTGCTACACCTCCGAGGTGTTGGAGCCAGTTGTCCTTCCTTACCTTCAGGGCTTGCCCACAGCCATATTTCAACAGGATAATGCGCGACCACACGTGGCACGCATTGTCCAACTGTTCTTCGGCAATCGCCAGATTGAATTGCTTCCCTGGCCGCCTCGCTCTCCGGATCTTTCGCCGATAGAAAACATGTGGTCCATGGTTGCTCTACGATTGACCCAGATTCCATCCCCAGCTGCCACAGCAGATCACCTTTGGCAACGTGTGGAAGCTGCTTGATCTGCTGTACCCCAAGAACTCATCCAAAGTCTCTTTGAATCAATGGCGAGGCGTGTGGCAGCGGTGATCTCCAACAATGGCGGCTACTCTGGCTACTGATTTTGGCAGGAACCACACTTCACAGAAGTCTATAAATTTAATCATTTGATACTTGGTCAACATGTTATCTACAAAATAAATTTTGTTGTGATATCTCTTGTCTTTCTTGGTGTTGCAATTTGGGTGGCCAGCAGTGTATATATATATATATATATATATATATATATATATATATATATAGTGCCCGGTGGCATAGTGGTTAAAAGCGTCAAGCTGCCACACCACAGTTTCAGGGTTCGATCCTGTGACTGGACAAGGTCGACTCAGCCTTTCATCCCTTGAATGGGTCGATAAAATGAGGACCAAGCATGCTTGGAAACTAAACTCTAGGGGTGCTACGTCAGATTGACCGATTGACTGAGACATATGCAGTTTGGTACGGTCAAAAAGTCCCACGGTCAAAAAGTGGCGATGGGCATCGCTGGCCTTGTTCCAAAGCGGACTGTTGCGCCACAACTTTTATATATATATATATATATATATATATGTGTGTGTGTGTGTATGTATATATATATATATATATATATATATATATGTATGTGTCTGTGTGTGCACTTTTACAAAATATATTAATAGTAAAACAATGTACAATGAATATCGCCCAACAAATTTTCCAGTCATGAAGTTATAAGAATAGACATCAGATAACTAATTGGATTATATCTATGCCTAATATACTTTTCAATATTTTTGCCACTCAAGTACAAACTAATTAAGTTAGGTAGATAACTATTGTATTTATTAATTTGTCACATAACTAATTTCTTAAACTTCCATGATAAACTTCCCTTTTTTAATCAATCGATTTGCGTCATTTAGAATTCATCGTCAGCGATGTTTTTAGCCATGTTACGTATATTATCAGTGTATCAAATAACGAGAATTGATAATCAGCCGGAGGAAATGAATTCTCTGGTTTACATAACTGATTTTTCCACAAAATATAAATAAAATATGAACATAAGCAAACAAAGTTTTACTAGGGAAATTTCACTAGCGACATGTATTTTCTAGTTTATGTAAACATACGCAGTCATGCCCCTGGGTATTCGTTCGTCGGCGGAGAGCGTAACAGGTAGGCAATATGAATGGAAATTAATTTTACTCCTGCCAGTGGATTATATTCGATTATTTTGGGGTGATAAGCATTAATATTCTTATGACATTAATATTTCCTCGAAGCTTGTTTCCTTGATGTATTTATTGCCGAAAGACATTACTCATATTGCTGGTTTTCTTCAATCCTGTGTGGATAAAATATGCTATAATTTACAAGCAATAAATCAAGATATAACTTCTCATGTTCGTTTGGAAGAGAAAAATTAATGATTTTGCATGGGAACTCAAAGATGATAAAGGCATTGAGTAAACTGCTTAATGCTAATCTCTATGGATTATTTCGATATATCGAAGGATATACCAACCCTACAGAATCCAGATATAATGCAATATTATAATATATATGTACACACACACACACATGTATTTTATATATATATATATATATATATATACTACCTACCAATAATTTTTCGGACATTTGCACAATTGGTCGCATATTTTTCGTATTCTTTGATTGTCGTTAGGTGGATGACTGGGATATAAATTTGAAAAGGGAAATAGTTGAACATGGTCGTTCATAAGTTGTGATATGGCAACTCGTCGTGATCTCAGAGAGTTTGAAAAGGGAGTTGTATTGCGTTGGATAATTCAAAATCAACAGTGGTCGAAGTTATCAGTAATTGGAGAAGTTCAGTCATTACTAGCGACAGAGAGGATCCGAGAAGAAAGTATAGAGAACGGCTCGAGTTGCATCGCATAACCAGAAAAAAAATCGTTGGGCCTCGTTTGAAATCATCCGAAAAGAATTCCAGAGCTGCCCCGGTTCTATCTCCATTAATACTGTTCGAAAAGAGCTTCACGCCCTTGAATATCTGGGTTGAGCGGTGGCATGAAAGCTGCTTATCACAAAGCACAATGTGAGGATTCGATTAGCATGTGGTGCAAATGAGACTGGATGATCGACAAGTAGAAAACAACTTTATGGTTTAACGAATCGAGATTCACATGGTTCCAGTCCGTTGATAGAATATGAGTCTGGAGACAGCCCAGAGAACGGCTGCTACTAGGAAAGTACAAACTGCAAATTTCAAGGTGTTTGGTCTGCAACGCTCTCTGCTGTTACGGTCTTGAATCTCTGGTTGTTGTTCCTAGTTCCATCACGTGGGAATCAGCTCATTGGCATTCTAGATAATATCGCCCCTCCAACAGTGTATCAGCACTACGTCTACAAACAATTATCTGTGGAAGTGTTATACTGTGTTGTAGATACTTGGGTGAGAAATGATTGCTTTGGTTCGCTCAGAGGTCCTATTGCACCCAATAGAGCATGCATTTTATAAATTGGAACAACGATTGATGTCCAGACCAATAAGTCCGATTTCGGCAACGTAACTCGTATTGGCTTTGCAGAAGGAATGGCTAAAATTTCCACTTCATGTAATCCAAAAATTGGTCGAAAGTATTCCTATGATGGTATTATCTGTATTGAACTCCAAAAGTGGACCCACCCCTTTTCCACACGTGCCCGAATAATTATGTATATATATATATATATGACAGAGAGACAGAGAGATGTTTAACATTCTGAGGTACAAAAACCATTTATAACAAACTGATTTATTCAATATCCCGAAACAGGTAGGTTTTCTAGCATGAAAACAATATCTTAATTTTGTTTTATTGCATAAAATAGTATCTAGATCAAATAACTCCATACAATCATTAAAATTGAAATGATTATAATAAAAATTCACACAAAATAATAAGAGTATTGTATATTGACTAAAATTTAAAAGAATATCCCTTTTGTTGCTTTAATTATACTATTTATCAATTAATTTTATTATGATCAATCCAAAGAATATATATCCAGTTTTTTAACAGTTTTTCTTTAGAATTGACATGCATGAAATAAAATGAAACGTTTAATCAAGCATTAATTCAACAGCATGTGAACAAAAATCTCATGATTGCATGTTTACTTAATTTCGGAGATTGTTTTTCTTGCACTGGGATGATCAAATAAACATTACAAAGAAGGAGATTTTAATTAATTGTAACGTGATAGCAACGAGAGACTGAAAAATTGGGTTCTATATCAATTACTTTTGATTAATGAGTATTCTTTTACTTGGGGGAAAACATAAGAGGCATTTTTATAACCTTTACACGTTTATTATTATTGTTAGAATATTTTGTTCTAGAAATCACGGAAATGATCAGAGATTAATTTCAATAAAATTTTAAAAAATATATATCGAAGGCAGCAAAAATGAAAATTTGATTTCCTGTTTGCATGCGTTGATTTACATAATTATCATTCCTGTTTTAGTTATTAAGACACACTCGTTCTCAAGGTATACGATTTCTTTCAGCATATTGGTGATTTTCTTTAAGAAAAATAGTAAGTTTCAACTATTTTTGGGGTGCAGGTCACAAAAAATTAGTCCTGAAACCTCATGACCAAAATCATTCAATTGTAGTTTTGTTGACTCATTACCGTACTGAATTTGTTTTCTACTACATTTTAACTAATCTCAATTTAGTATGCCATTTAAAAATACGAATTTTTTAGGTATGTATTAATCAGTTAAAAGCCATTCGAAATACTTTTATGAAGAAGTGTATATATATATATATATATATATACATATTTAAACAAACAATGTTACCCTTACCCTTTGTCAAATTGCAAACATTCATTTTTAATGGAAATATTTCTTGCCTCTTCCAATTTAAACTATCAAAAGATGAAAAGAACAGACTTTTGAAGTCTTTTCTATGTTCAATCTTTAAAATGTCTGTCACAGCTTTTTACATCTCTTGGTATTTGTATATAGTTAATATCATTTTGGTACTTTTTATGTTTTCATTCAGTGCACTGATCGTTTTTTAGGGCATTTCGAATGTGCTTTAGAAATAAAATTATTTTTATTAAACTCTCTTATTAAAAATGCAGTATGCACTTTCAGTTAATATGCAATTCTATCAGCTTAAATATGCCTTAAAGAATTAGTCTGGAAATATGATATTTTTTAAAAGGTAAAGTGTTGAAGAAAATGTTAGTAATGAAAAAACTGTGATTAGTGTTAAATATTAATTTAATATGCATACTTGCAACAGAAATTTTTATATTTTATTTCAATAAGTTGAGCGAAAATATGGCTGTTTAACTTACTTTGTTTTTGTAGAAATGAAATGAATTTAAATATCTAAACACTTTAATAAGCTTAAAAGAAAATGCTGTTTCACTTACATTTGTTTCTCTGAACAAAAATATACAGAAGTTGAGCTTAATTAAAGGAAACTCAGTCTCTGAGGTAAATTTAAGTACAGAATATAAATCTTCGTATATCTACTTAGATTAGATTAACTATTCTAAAGATGATAAACAGCTTAGACAATTTTCTTTGACTATTTAAAAGGCAGCAAGATTTGAGCAAATAATACAGCATTGGAATTTTATTTATTCGTTATGAATTTTGCTGTTTAAAAACTGCACAATATATAAACTACGGGTTGACATTAAAAAGCGTCCAAAGACATTGAATTTCTAATGATTTAATATAATAATTCATTCTTTAATCACTGATATTATATATAATTATTTCAATTCCTTAAATTAATGGCATCGTATTTAGGAAAGCTAATGCACAAATTAAAATTTTAAAAGTAAAATAGTGTATACATAAATCGAATTTTATAAAATGATTTATTTAATGATTTTTTTTTCAAATTTTAATTTCTAGTAAAAGTTTTTTTAAGAAATGCATGACTTCATGTGTCTTCTGTAGAATAAAAAACTCGGTATATAATTTAAACACAAACACTATTTTGAAAAAATTGTTTTAAATTATAGAACCTCTTATGATACTGTTAAAAATTTGATTTTAAATTAATTACCTTTTTTAAATAAAGGTAACCCAAATTTAACCCAGAGTTTAAATTTGGTACAAATTAATTTTGCAATAAACATTGAATATATGTTTAACAACATTTATGCTGTCTTGTGAATTAGTGTTTTGATTGAAAAGAAATTTTAATTTTATATACTATTAAATACTTTTATAGTTATAGAGTGTGGCTTTATTGGTGTGTACAGTTTGGGGACATTTAACTGTTTCACTAACAAAATCCAGCAGTATTTATTATATGCAACATCAAGAAGGCATTGATTTAATATAATTGATATCTTCGAAAATGAAAGGAGAGAAGCTATTTAGTTTATATAAAGACGTTATACTTTCGCATTAAAAATGCTAAATATTATCTAAGATAAAATAGGTATTTTCTATTTGAATGTATATAATCTCATTTGATAATAAATAATATTGCTTCAAGCGATATATGATAATATTTCTTCACTCAGATATTGATATACTTATTTTATTCAGTCCTCTATTCTTTCAAAATACTGTCTCAGGGGCATTTAAAACTTTTATTCAAGTTAGTTTACATTTAAGTGACTGTGATTTAAATGTAAACTATCATAGAAAAATAGCCATTTGAATACTACAAGACTAAACACGATTCCAATGCACTGAGTGGATAATTTATTATGACCACCAAGACATTACATCGTTGTGTAACCTACTCTCAATGCTATTGCGACTTTTTATGGCATTTACTCTCTAAGATGTTGAGAGGTGGTTTTTGGGATATGAGACCATATATATAATAAACTGCACTTTCCGCAAGTATTTATGGGGTTCTGGGTTCGGATGCCTGATGGCCCTTTCGACCTCATTCCACAAATTATCAAATCCTTGAAAATATCCTGACTGTAAAGGCCAACAAAAAAAAGGAAGTCTTCTTCAGGCTCTTCAAACCATCTGTGGACAATGAGAGCATTATGACATGGAGCATTGTCTTTCAGGAAGTATGCATCGCCAGTGGGGTTAACCATTAACTTAACGGGATGTACTTGGTCAGTGACAGAATTTAAAAGTATCTTCAGACTCTCACACTTTCTTCCATTCTTCATTTCTCTCTCTTCCTCTTTAAATTAATTGAAAATATATTATTTTCCAAACTTTGAAATACATAATTTCATCCTGGTGGTATTGTGGCAGTATGATGTTCTCTTGAAATTCTTTTTTTATTGTATAAGGTGTGACCGATAAATAAAGTGACTGATCGCAGAAATATTACATTATATATTTGCAAAAAAGAACCTTATTTTGTTTCAAAGGACTCCCCGCCAAAGTTTCTACAATTGTTGGAAACTTCTGAAATAGCCCTCCTTCGCTACTTCTTCCCTGGTAACAGCAGCTTGGACATCTGAAATGTTTGCAAATCCGTGTCCTTTCAGTGCCGATTTCAGTCTTGGAAATCGGAAAAAGTCTGGCTGGAAAAACCAGAGGAGTATGGAGGGTGGGATAACTCAGGAACCCGACGCTTTGTGATTAATCGTTTCACACACATAGCAGTAAGTATGAGGCTGTGCACAATCGTGCAAAAGGTACCAATTGCATGATCCCGCAGCAACGAATTGCGGCCGAATACGTGCAAAGAAGCGCTTGAGAACATGGCAGTAAAAATCAGCATTAACTGTTAGTTCTACCCGTATGACTTCTTTATAGATTAATCCCCGTGCGTCGAAAGATGTAATCAACATTGTCTTAATCTCTGAACTTTATAAACGGATTTTTTCGATTCATTTAAAACAAAATTTCATATTGACTCCTTCTATTTCATTCTGCTCCATGACGCGATGCACTAACAACTATTACATTAGAGCTACCGCATAAACAAACATGAGAAATTTTGAAAACGAAGTGAAAAATTAACGTAAGACAGGGTAGAACGCAATGCGCATGTGTCAGCGCGTCGGGCTGTTTTTAATTTTCGAAAGAAGGAGGATTCACCTTATTTATCGGTCTCACCTTGTATGTATCAAGTAAAAAACTGCTTATCTGTCCTTGGATTCCAGAGTCTACTTTAAGTATATACTTTAAAATATACATGCGGTGAGAATGGATTTTCTAGATTGATAAACTTTCTCTAAATCTGCAATATTTCTTAAACTCTGCGTTTTTGATCTGATTACCTTTATTTAAGTACTGCCTATTGTTACTTGTCCGTAGCTAAATTCTAGATTAGTACATAGAATTATTTTTCGCGTGATATGTACTACATTTTACGCTAGGGAAACGAGATTAAAAATCTCTCTCAAATCTGGGCAATTTTATTATTGCTTTATAGAGGCCTATGGAGAGTTGAAAAAAATATATCTTACAACTACAGGATGCGTGCATGAAACGCGTTGTTTCAGAGACTTTCCTATCAAAATTACATGTGACGCATTTCGTATAGATCTTAATGCAAGAATCGGATACGAATATAATACCCAAACTGTTTTTATTGTTATTTGTACTATAAAATTCGCATTTACTACTTTCCAAGTACCCAGATTTAAAAAGTGAAAATTACTCATCACTTTTTATGTGATACGTATCACTTGCATATTGTCACTTTGAATGTGTCACATGGAAGTTTTTCACAGTCATTTTAAGTTACGCTTAAAATACATTTATGATAGCTGAAATATCTGACATATTCCATTAATCCATCTTCCCGAGTCGAGTAAAAACCATATTTATAAACGAGCCACTGGGAGTAGTTGATAGAGATGGCTTATACTTGAGCTTTAATGTATCTTGGTATACTATCTTGTGACACTGCTAGAAGTAAAAAAAAATTATCTCGGCTGTAGTGATTCAAGGTTTCTTCTTATGAGATTCAAGTGATCTTTTTCAACTTGCTGAGTGTGATTATTGTGCAACTTTTTTAAAAAGTCACTTTTTTAAAGAAGACCTTATAACGTTTTAAAGTAATGTTTTTAGCTTTAAGGTTTTTGTCTGGAAACTTTTATCATTTTCCCCATCGAAATTTTTGAGACGGTTCGACATACACACACACACACACACACATAAATAAATAACTATATATATATATATATATATATATATATATAATATATATATAATATAATATAATATATATATATATATATATATATATATATATATATATATATATATATATGGCAGACTTGGTCTTCACGCCCATATTTTAAACTTGTCCGGACTTTTTTAGATTATTTTGCAGTCGATGGTGGTCCAATGGTGTAGAAATTATGTCCAATTATGTAGAATCTTACCAGTAATTGCAGACATCACATCTCTCAACGATATGAAGACAAATCCAGTACTGTTTAATAATATTTATTAGATCTTCTCAAGACTCTCATATCCATTATTAAAATTAATGCTTTACGAATCAATCCCTAAAACTTAAATTCCAACAATCTAAATTTCTTATTCCATTAAAACTTTGGGCCGCACCGCAAAGCGGTGTGATCACATCGAAACCTACATTGTCTTTGATGTTTTTAGACAATTGAATCAATCTGTTTCACTCCCCAGAATATTCTAGAATATTGCATGACGTATGCACACAAAATGAGGTTTGGAGCTTAGCTCAGAATCATATCCGACCCTATTTTTTGTTTTCCCCGCGGGGCTTCTTTTCCGATACCTCGTAAATTTGTAGTTTCTTACGGTTTGCCACCCCCCCCCCATAGTAAATCTTTTACTTACACACACACACACACATATATTTATATAAATATATATATATATATATATATATATATATATATATATATATATATATATATATATATATATATATATATATATATATATATATATATATATATTCTGCAATTCCTAAACGGAATATGAATTTAAATCAAATTAATCACATATGGGTATCACGTGAATAGTCTGACATTCCATTTGACTGTTATCATTTTTCCCATCGAAATTTTTGAGACGGTTCGACACACACACACACACACACACACACACACATATATATATATATATATATATATATATATATATATATATATATATATATATACAGAGGCTCCCAAAAGTGTTCGCACACTTACGATTTTCAGTGTAATAGGGGTCTATCCATTAATTAAAATGAATATTTCAGAATGGGTATTTAATAATAAGATCTATAATCTATTCTTAACAAAACTGCATGAAATATTTAAAAAACATAGTAAAACTTTATTTTTAAGAAACCAATAATAAAAAAGTAAGAAAAACTTTGTCTCACAAAAGTCATCGTACACGTGTAAAAAATCTCTACATATTAGTAAATATTGTAATTTTTCGTTAAATTAATATTTAGTAGGATATCCTATAGCATCCACAACAGCTTTTAAACGTGTGGGAATATATTGCACTAGTTGTTTTGTAATTTATGAATCAATGTTCATCCTTTCTTCCTTCATAATTGTTTTTTAGTTCGCTTTTCGTGTGAATGTCGTATTGTCGTACTCGAACCTCCAGTTCTCTCCAAATAAGTTCTATTGGGTTTAACTATGGCGATTCAGGTGGTGTTTTCAAAACTTGTGGACAATTATAGAGACACCATGGGCGAGCATTGAGAGCCGTGTGCTTAGGATCGTTATCTTGATAAAAAACAAAGTTGTTTCCAATACCCAAATTTTGGGCTGATAATTTTAAATTGCTCTTAAAATATTTATATAAACAGCATGATTTATTATGTTATCAATAAATACCAAATTACCTAGTTCTGAGGCTGACATGCACCCCCACACAAGGACACCTCCACCGCCATGGTTAACTGTTCCTATTAAGTTCTTGGGATTAAGTTCCTCATTTTTTCTTCTCTATACAATTATACGCCCATCGGAACCAAAAATGTTAAACTTGCTTTCATCGGCAAATAAGACATTATTCCAATAGTTTTGGGGCTTGTTTATCATTAATAGTGCGAAGAAAAGCCTAAGCTTTCTGTTTTTCTCATTCACAAAGAATTTTCTACGGGCAGTACGCCCATGTAATCCAGCTGCTCTGGAAACTCGTCGAACAGTTTCAGGTGAAAATGAAGTAGAAAATGTTTCATTAAATTCTACAGAAATATTTTACAGCACTCAAACGTGGATTTTTCACAAATTTTCAAATTATAAATCTCTGATCACATTTTGTTAACTTTGCCGTACGGCCTTTTCTTACCATGTTTTCGATCCGATTTTCTTCTTTAAAGCGTTTTATCACATACTGTACAGTAGAATGGGATAAACTAAGTAATTGAGCAATATTCTGAACTGATTTACCACTACTATGATGAAAAATAATCAATTTTCGAATGTTGTTTGTTGTTTCTTTACGACTACAAGCCATTTTAAAATAATAAATAGAATATTACGGAGTAGGCAAGCAAATACTAAAGCCAAAAGATATTTTAAATATCACCACAATTCAAAAATAAAAGTAAAGCGCCAGACAATAATTTTAATTATGAATTTATCTGAAAATATTTCAGTGTACGATGGCTTTTGTGAGATAAAGTTTTTGTTACTTTTTGATTACCGGTTTCTTAAAAATAAAATTTTACAATGTTTTTAAAATATTTCATGTAGTTTTGTTAAGAATAGATTATAGATCTTATTATTAAATACCCATTCTGAAATATTCATTTTAATTAATGGATAGACCCCTATTTCATTGAAAATCGTAAGTGTACGAACACTTTTGGGAGCCGCTGTATATATATATATATATATATATATATATATATATGTCGGACTTGGTCTTCACGCCCATATTTTAAACTTGTCCGGACTCCTTTATAAAATTGTAGATGTTTATTGTTTGTATATTTACACGGTCCGTATACAGGTCAATATTATAATACTGATCAATATACTGGTCACTATCCCTCACATATAACATGGTAAATATGTTAGTCAATATTATAATACTGATCTATATGCTGGTCAATTTTCCAGTTGTTTCTACTGCCCCCTGGGAAGGAATTTATTCCAGACCATAGTGGGCTGAGGCTGTGCTTTATAACGGCATCACAAGGGTCGGAGTTCGATTTAGCCAGATGCTACAGCAATTTTGACCGAGCACCCCTAGGGACGGCATATTTGAGGATCATACTCTCTCTCACCCTCCCTGACTTCATGAAGGGACTTTAAAGTCTGCGGATTTAACTTGCCCATATCCGGCCAAGACATGGAGGTATTTAATGGAACTTGTCGGGATTCTATCGGAACATCCTCAGCACCGAGAACTGACGCGCTAACGCTAGGCTACTTCGAGTCTGGTAAATATTCTTTGTATATGACATGGTCCATATGCGAGTACAAAGAATTAAGTAGTGTTATACCCAGTGAATTTTTGAAAGGAAAAATAGTGATGTTGATAGTTAAATGTATTTTCTTTTAATTTTAAAACTCCGATTCGTAAGAAATATATTTCTTAAGAAATGAATAAAGAGGAGATAAAATAAATTTAAAATGCTTTCGCAGAAATAAAACGTGAAACATGATTCGAATTCAATTTGATATCTTAAACTTTGCATCCTGTTCTGAGAACTCTATTTAAGGTGTCTTGAAGTTCCAAGCATAACTGATCTAAGTAATATTTTCTTTTCATGGAAAGGGTTTTAGAGGAGCCCTTTCCATGAAATGTTTTACTTAGTACTGTGTTACTTAAAGATCGTATTTTATCTTTGAAATGACTTCAAACGCCTTTTATATTCCTGGAATACAAGCATTAATGAATGCACATGAAACGTAAAACTAATACACTTTTATTCATATGTAACTCAAGCCGTTATTTTATGTCAATGACTAAAGCTGCATCCTGCAGTCATTTAATTAGACGGATATTTTGTGTCGAATTGCATGTTAATGTTGAGCTTTCTCAAATTTTTTTTTACATTAGATACTGTGCTAAAATATTATTTGAATTCAGTAATTTACCATTAGGTGTCTGCATAAAATGTTGAAATATTGATTCCGAAGTTTAATTCTAAATGTAAAGCTTATTAATTATTTCCATTTCCAATTTCTTTTATATTTAACTTCAGTCATATATTTACGACATGAATTGCATCAATTTCAAGGATATTTTATCTAAAGTGAAGTTAAATATTTATTTGCAAAGAAATTGTAACAAATATGAACGCATAATTTTAACCTGCATGTAAATAAAAGCAGAATTAAAATTCTAACAAATCCAAATGTTTGTAAATACTCTTATATAAGAAATCATGATATGAATCCAAGAAGAAAATCAAAATGTACGTATTTAAGGGTAAGAAAAATTGATAAATGTCGTGGTAGATAGATTACAAAATGATTATTGAATAGAATGGTATATTTAGAAACGTAGACTATATTATTTCCATAGATACTGAAACAAAAGAACATCTATATACTTAAGTTGCTAAGCCGACTTTTTGGGCAGTCCGTGAGAGAAAACTACTTCATCAATTTACTTCATTTCTGTCTTAAACGAAAGACTGTAATCTGTAGATTTGTCAAATTTGGTTTTTGTAACCGCAATTTCTATTAATGAGAGATAATTTACAGTTAAAAATTTATTTCTGTGCATGCTCAGTGGCATGTTTAAATCTGTCTTTAGAACCTCACTGTTTCTGCGCATGCTCAGTGATATGTTTTAATGATAAACACGTTTATTTCGAGGAGTCACTGGATCTGTCATTTTTATGATAACTATGTTTGTGAAATATAAGATTAAACCTGTTGGAAATTGTTTCTAATTAGCGATAATTTACAATTTAAAAAAATTGCTTTCTGCGCATGTTCAGTGACATTTTTAAATCTGGCTTTAGATACTAAACACGAGGCTGCTTAAACACATTAATTTTTTTCTGCACATTTTTATGATTTTCTACATTTGTAAATGATGTGTTGAGTATAATTTGTGTATTAGTACATTTATTTACTATCTAGCCGTCATGTTTGTACGTGTACCAACTAGTTAATAGATTAATAGGATTAAAAATGGATAACTTAACAAATTTTTTTTTAGATCAAGAACTTCATAGAGAGAAAAAAATAACTTCAAGAAACAAGCTATTTGCACTTTCCCCTATGTCATTACAGAGAAAAACAGGCAATACTTAAAGGCCTAATACACACTTACCACGTTTTTTTGGGGGGGAAATGCGTATCTTAGATCTTACAAATATTTTTTCTTCTGAAAATTTGAAAATGGTGAATTAAAAACTTTGAAATGCATCTTTTAAAAACAGAAGTTTTCGTGTTTAATAGTCAAAAACACCCACATTTTTAGCTTCTAAACCAATTTTAAACAGTCATTTAAATTAAAACATTGTAAATTTTGGTCGGCACTTGCCCCAATTCACCTTGCTTATTTTTTTTTTATAGTTTGCACGTGTTTGTTTATCGAGGAGGTTCTATTTTAGCAGAAGAATAGCGGTCCGAACATACCCACCACCTCCAAGTTGGTAGATGTGATACATGGATTGAAAGGTTGCTGAATAGACAGATAGATATATCAGACCCTAGTTACACTTCACTCTTGTTATCCTTTAAGGAAAATAGAGGGAGCACTATAAAGCATTCGCTGTCTGAGATATCACAGATTCATTCTTAATTGCAGTTGAAATTGAATCACTGTGGTATTCAGTCTTCTTTTAACGACATTAAACTCTATTCTGATATAATTACGAAAATAATGGAATATCAGCACCTTGTTATGACGCTACACAGTTTCTTTTCGTTTGTATAACCCAGAAGAGCCATGAGGTTACATTGAATTAATTTAAGAAAACCTTAAGTTTTCGGGTTATCCTGTTTTAGAAATTTTTAAAATTAAAGTAAATTCCGAATTGAGAGTATTAGAAATGTCGAAAAAGAGGTCAGAATATGAGGACTCGTTTATTTTGACGAATGGAATGTTTAAGTAAGAGTCCAAAATCATTTGTAGCTTCAAAAGAAAAAAAATAATCCTAAATTATTATTCCTCAAATTTTACCTCGACAGAGCAACATACTGTGCGATAGAAGCATGTTCGTCTGTTGTTATATCAACCCCCAAGAATTGGAATTCTATGACATGCTGTTCATTTTGCATTTTAAGCGATTAAATTCCATGCCAGTAAAACTAACTTTAAGCAATTTTCAATTCAGAATGCTCTCCCAATTTTTGAAGCATTTTCAGAAAGTGGTGCAATTTAAAATGTAAATTGGCCAGAGTGTGCTTTCTTATTTCAGCTTTTACTACATTATCATTCCTTAATGAGGGTGTAACGTACCTAGATTCCCCAGATCTCTTTGGTATTACTTAGAAGGGGGCGACCTTTGACACAGCTGCGTTCCAGTCCCTAGACCCTACGGGGATTTCCAGTGTGGGAAATTAGAGTCAAACTGATCGAAAGATAGAGGAAAATCAGGCAGAGAGAGCTTGTGCGAACAACACACTGCTTGAGTGTATTTTTAAGAGGACAACTCCGGTGGGAGCAAATCAAGCGTTCCGGGTGGTATTCGGAGGCAATCCGTATAATAGTGTTATCTCTCAGTCGTTAAAAAGGGGAGGCAACCCAATTAATGGTTGGATGTCTCGGTTAAGATAGAATAGTAGTCTAACTGTTGTCTTGGAAGTTAATGTTGTTGTTGTTAGTAATGCGGAGACTATTGTAGATTAAACATTCGCCCTGCATATGAATTACCGGACTTACAACGTCTCGCATACACCAAACCAGTTGTCGTCGACATCGAATGCGGACGGACGCCCTAATTCACACCGCGAGACTGCTGGCCATTCATTGATGGTGGCACCGTAAAGGCGGCCAGCATTACCTCCTACAAGTTAATGTGTAACAGTTGTAATCAAATTTTGAAATTTCGTATAAATAGTAAAGGTTGTATATTTAAAATGCTTCTCGCGTGATTATTTGATGGAGAACGTTACAAAGGTTAAGATTTGCCAAGTGTTTTTTTTTTCCTTTTTAAGATTTTTAAGGTTGGATAAAAAAACGTGCTTAAAAAGTGGCTGGTAAGAACTTTAACTAAGCAATGCACAGAAAAATCTCCATTTGATATTTACCCAAAGTTAAAAATAGTTTGTATTTTTAAAATCTTTAAAGTGATTCAGTGCTTCCAGATTTAACGCTCGCACTGAACTTAAGTTCCATTACCTACTATTTGCCGCCACCAGACTAGAAAGGAAAGAAAAACTGAAGATTAAATACTAAGTCTATCACACTAAAACATAGTTGATATCGAACTTGAAGAAAACCGATCATCATGTTTGACGGCCGATTAATATGTCATCCGAGAATAAATGGCAGTTCTCTCCCATAGGCCTGCATTTCTGTTAAGTTTTTGTTGATGCGTTTTATGGAAGATAGATGAAACTAATGATCGGATTCAGTGCTCATCAAATAAAAGTTTAGAGCGGTAAACAAAAGCGTACTATAAATTATTTGCAGCTCAAGTAGTGTTTATATAGCATAAAATAAAGTATAATGCGTGGAGTTTTATGTCGGAAATAAAATAATCAGGTAATCATTTCGGGTTAGTTATATTTTTTTAAATAGCAAGAGAAGAAACCGATATTTTGCTTCTGATTTTGATGAATGTTTTACACTTTTATTTTATGTGGGGCTATACTTAAACAGGTTATGAGAAGTATTTTCAAATTAAATTTTAACAAGTGGAATTTGCACTGAAATACTGCGCAGATTTCAGCGTGAAAACATTATTTTTGAAAATGGACTTTTAGATTGGATGGAATTTTTCCTAGATAGAACTGTGTATCCATTACAGACATGAAATTTGTTAAGATTATAACACAGCATTATTTAAAATACGATTTTAGATCTGTAGGCTGTAGCAAAATGTAATTCTGTCTTTTTATATCTGTTTAAAGCTTCAGTGAACAACTTTGATATAAGTTTAAATGTAATAGAGAACGTCAGGTCTTATTTTCAGAAAATAGCATCAGAAAGGAATGTTTCTATAAACGAATATAGAAAGTTTTGTTCCATTTCAAGAATTCTCTATACGTGATTTTTTTAAATGTTGCTTAACCATCAAATTTAGCAAAACACATCATGATTGCTTCCTTTAAAGTGAATACATGCAGTTAATATGAAAAATTAATATTCATAAGACTAAAGGAAAGATTTGGAGTTTCATGACAAAAATGTTGAAAACTGTGAAATCACGAAAGTTTGTAAATGTGATACGTGGATATAGGAGACTCCTCAAACACTAAAACAGTTGTGCGTAGAAATTAACTGTATATATTTTGCGTAATCTTATAAATGAAGCATATAATCAATAACTAGGTGTATTAATCAACAGTACATGCTATTGTTTTACCTGATAATTTGAAGTTTTTTCGGTACCTATGAAGTATCACATTGCAAATGAATTAGATTAAAATATATTGGATACCTCTGAATCTAATTTATTAATATCTAAGGAAAAGTGTTCTGAGCAGACTATTACCATTCAGTTAGGTAATATCAATCAATACAGTTGAAATTTATTTTTTACATTAAAAGTATTACAAAAACTACGGTTTAAGCAAATGATTTTTTACTTTCAATAAATCATTAAAGTATAATTTTTGTGTAGAATGCAGAAACATGTTTTCATAAAATATATTTTATATAATGCTTTGTGACATAAGTAAATAATAAACTAAAATATATCACTGATGTCCAGGAAATTTATCTTTTAGCATCAGATATACTTTCTAGTGCCGTTTCAAAATGAAATACAATGGAAAAAAACGACGTTCGAGTCATTTTGAAAAGATACATTCTCTTACCGTGATATCCATTTTCAATAGGCTTTCAACATTTTAGTGGTTTGAAACAAAGGAGAATTGCATTCTATAATCTGTTTGATGTTTAATCCATAAATACGTTCCTGTTTTGAGATATTCCAATGGAAGGATTTAGATCAGGATATCATCAATTTATCATTGCATTTTGAGTTCTAATTCATACGCGTCCATATGACATCCTATAAATCTGATACACTTTTCCGCGCTTAACTTGTGACATGCATATAACGATTTTTGTCTTTATTTAACATGTCTTTGAAATAGGATACGGATTTTATCAGTTCAAGTTATTTGTTTATATGTCGTCTCTAGCGTTGTTTTTGATAATGGTTATGTTTATTTATCTCAGTTAAATTTATGTTTATTTATCTCAGTTTTTAGAGGTACAAATTAATAAATTTACCTCATATGATGTTTTTATCCTGTTTTTAATTATAGCACAAATGATTTGGTTATGACGATAACTTAACTCTTCATACCAAACTGTCCAGTAAGCAATGACTTCAGTCACGGCTAATTGAGTGATCACTAGAGTTTGTGATTCATCTCTCAGTTTGTAAAAGTATAAAGTAAATAATTTGCTATATATATTTACCAGATTTTTTTTAATCATGGTATAAAAAAAACCAAGATTTCCGTTTTGGACGATGATTGCAATTTGGACGGCTAACTGTATATATATATATATATATATATATATATATATATATATATATATATATATATATATATATATATATATATATATATACTCTGTCACAAAAAATATATGCACCCAGAAGAAATTGAGCTACTATCACGACACTTGGCAGGAATGTAGTCTGGTAAGATATATGCAAATGATTAAAATTTCGACGACCATGAGACAAGGGTAGGCTCGCTATGCGTATATGAGATGCGCAGCTGGGAGAGTTTAAAAAAATGATTGCACTGGCCATATGATTATTCAAACAAATCTGTCAACTTGCATGGACGGTATTGTGACTAGACATACTTCTACTTTGGGATTTACTACTTACTGATTTGTAACATTTTTCATGCCATATGTTCTTAATCAAACGGTCTGTTTTTCTGAATTGTTAATCATTTGCTTATCTCTTCATACACTACATACATGTTAAGTTTCGTGATAGTAGCTAGTTTCTTTCTGGGTGCATATATTTTTTTGCGACAGAGTGTACACATATATATATATATATATATATATATATATATATATATATATATATATATATATATATATATATATATATGAATATGATGTCATACCTGTGAAGATTTCATAAAAGTACTTCCTAAAACCAGTTGGCAAATATTTGACACTTTACTGCTTGTAACCGTTCGGAATGGGCTTTATGTAGTATTAGACCCTTGTCTAATAAGCCCTCCTGTAGCATAAGAAATTACCGCAACACTCCTAAACAACTAATCGCTATGTGAATAAACAGTCTTAATCTGCACTTTGTTTTCTAGGAAAAAATTACTAAACAAACTTGCATGTGACTCGTAGTTATATTTCTTCCAACATTCTGAAAAATTAACGTTATTAATGTTTTCTATGGGCTTGTACAGAAAGTCCCATCATGGGAAATTAAATTTGTTAGTCCTATTTCAATGTAAGTATTACAAAACTTTATTTTTCATTGAAACATCTAATCTTGACAGAAAGACACCTTGCAAAACTATAACGGTTTATAGTTGAACACCATCACATACTTATCAAAACCCTTTTCTTTGACATAAAGAATCTGCATTCAAGACACTTTCAAAAACCCAGCTAAAACAAGCCAAAATGTTACTGTAGCATACCCCTTTGGGATTCACCCTTCAAAAATTAACAGTCCTTTATGGGAACAAACAGCCTTAAACTGTGCCTTGTTTCCACTTTCCTAGGAAAAATAATTAAACAAAATTAAATATAACGTGCTATCTTAAAAAGCTGAATTCTGATTATCAGAATGGCCTTTGTCATACTTTATTGCAATAAATACACTTTTATCCATGCACCGGCAAAAATTTAATAATTTATTAGAATGCGAAGGGATTTCCCTTCGTGAAAATATTTCTTTCTATACGTGAGATATCTAACCGCATTGTATTTCTCCAGCATCCTCTGTGGGAGAGTGTGATTTAAAAAGGTAAAGAAAAATACCAGTATCGATAAAATCAGAAATAAAAGTAAAGCAAAGAGTTAGTCGCGTGACCTCACACGGAAAATATATCACCTGCAGACAAATGCATTATCAAACGAAATTCGGAAGCTTTATTTGTATAAATTCGGCAATGTATTGGCCATAAAGATAAAAATATAGATCTCCGGTCAATTTTATTTTCCCCATTATTTGAACTGCGGTCGAAGTACGTTTCACAGTAGGGAAGGGGACGTTCCCAAATTATAAATAATATTTTAATGTGATATGGTTAATACTGAAAAAAATTTACTATAGCTAATACACACACACACACACACACACACACACACATATATATATATATATATATATATATATATATATATATATATATATATATATATATATATATATATATATATATATATATATATATATACATATATATATTTATATATATATATATATATATATATATATATATATATATATATACATACATATATATACATACATATATATATATATATATACATACATATATATATATACATACATACATATATATATATATATATATATATATATATATATATATATATATATATATATATATATATATATATATATATATATATATATATATATACTTATATCCACTAAAAAAACTTTTAAAAAGTAAAAAACGCCAAGATTCAAAATAAAAGTTATGACTAAAACATGGTGTGGTATCAAATATCCAAGCTTATTAAGTTCTGGTAATTTCCTAATCACGAAATTTTCACATCTAAGTGAAGTGGTTAAGCATGACTTGTTGATAGAAACTCTTCTTCCCTAGACCAAAATCATCATAACCTGTTTCTGAAAATTTAAGTTTTAAAGATTTATACATACCAGGATTGTCGGCCGTCTTTTCGTATTGGGAATAAATAAATTTTGTCTGTTGAAACGTTCTAAAGTATGTTATTTAGTTGTATAAATTATTCATTTTAGTTATTTATGCAAAATCTGTGTGTCATATTATTTGGTTACTTTTAAAATGAATATAGCAGCAATTTTAAGATAGACACGAATTATTCTATAAATTTGAAATTTCTTTTCACGTTACATTTGGGCAACGTAACTCCAAAGCATGGTATTCATATTTTTTGTTGTTTAATGCAAAATCTTTCCTTTGGTGAATGCCAACATTATTTATTATTTTTATTTCTAGCTAATGGTATGTTTTGTTTGAAATCATGCACTAACTTCAAATCGAAGACTGATTAAAATGACTAATATCCCATTTAAAATCTGTTAAGAAATGTAATTGAGTCCCAGTGCTTAATAAAATTGAATATAACACCATTTTTTGTTGTACCTTTTGTTGGAATGATGCTATAAACATACTCTCTAACATAGCGCCGAAGTGCGCAATTAAAATCTGAAACTGATGTTTTAAATTCACATTAACATTTTATTTGGGGGGGGGGCTTTCTGTTATTTTAATGATTTTATTTTTAAGACCGCCGCCAAGCCTGGTATGTACAAATATTTAAAACTTAAATTTTCAGAAACAGGTTATGATGAGTTTGGACTAGGGAAGAAGTGTTTCTATCAACAAGTCATGCTTTACCACTTTACTTAGATGTAAAAAATTCGTGAGTAGGTAATTAAGTACCAGAACTTAATAAGCTTGGATATTTGATATCACGCCATTTTTTAGTCATAACTTTTATTTTGAAGCTTAGCGTTTTTTTTACTTTTTAAAAGTTTTTTTACTGGATATCAGTTATTTTTTTGAAATAGGTAAATAACTATTCACAAACTGGGCTTTTTTGTAGGCAAACAATTGATTGATATCTAGGGTCTCATCATCAGTTACAAATGTGTCACTTTGTGAACTTAATTGGAGAACTTTTTTGTTTTTTCGAATCTCTGCAATAGGGCCGGTTATTTTATCGCTTTAATTGTAATTCGGATGGCATTTTTATATTCTAGTCAATCTTTATAAACACAATGGGGAATATCGTACTAAACACTATTTATACATCACTAGCTGTTT
Organism: Dolomedes plantarius; assembly: GCA_907164885.2. Classification (NCBI taxonomy): domain Eukaryota; kingdom Metazoa; phylum Arthropoda; class Arachnida; order Araneae; family Dolomedidae; genus Dolomedes; species Dolomedes plantarius. Next base: position 59,507,677 of record OU015497.1, on the reverse strand, counting down.
GCCCGGCGTTGCTCAGGTATTTATTTATCTCATTTTTTTTATTGCACGGGAAAAGGAATGGATTTTACATATAGTAAAAATTTAAGTAATTTAATTTACAAGTCTTTAAAACTAAATACAGTATACAAATGATAAAGTAAAATTACAAATTCACTGTATTATTAATTTAACTCAAAACTTGATTATAAACAACATTTTTAATTTCCTATATTCCCCTCAGTGACTCCGAAATTATGGATTCGACACTACTCTCGGTCATTTTGGACATTTTATATTCTCTCTTTCTCCCCCCCGCCTCCCCCCTAATACTCAGGAGGGCTGAACTCTCACTTAAATGGCATCGGGAGTGTCCGTATTCATTTCAGCGACCCCAAAAACTAACTATTCGACACTACTCTCGATCATTTTGAACATTTTATACTCATCCTTCCCCCCGCCCGCCTTCTCCACCAATGCTGAGGGGGTCTGATCTTGACTTAAGCGGCGTCGGGAGTGTCACTATTAATATCAGCGACCCCGAAAACTATGGATTCGACACAACTCTCGGTCATTTTGGAGATTTTATATTCCCCCTTCTTCCCCCCTCGCCCCCTCTATGCTAATGGGGGGGCTGAACTTGCTCTTAAACGACAACGGGTTGGTGTCACTATTAATCTTAGCGACCCCGAAAACTATGGATTCGACAGTGATATCATCCGTTTTCAATTATTTTTACAAATGCCCCCTGCCCCCCCCCTGCCCCCCTAGGGTGCTAGGGGTGTCTTATTGTGAATCTAAACCATTCTCAAATCATCTTAATCGGACACACAAAATTTCAGAAAAATCAGTCCAGCCGTTTAGAAGGAGTTCTTTGACATACACACGGACAGAAGAAATATATAATATATATATAAAGATTAATCATTTGCTATATGTATATTTTGCATACGTATATGAATATTTTATTGATAAATTAATATTTCTCTAATTTGCAAAAACAAATGTGGTTGTAGCAAGAAGTGAAATATGAATAATAATTTATGTTTATTATTTAAATTCAATCCTTAGTATTTTCTATGGACATTTAAAACAAACAAACAAATACGGACACACATATGCAAAATAATTAAAAATTCTCCAGAAGAAAAAGAGGTATTTTGCAGGAACCAAACTCGCGCTCACAGCGTGGAAAGGTGATGTCTTCACCACTCAGCCATTGGGCGACTATCGCAATTCTTCTATGATTGAACGGTTGAGAAAATAGCGGTGTTGCTGAGTAATAGTTGCCATTTTGGCGTGCTATAGCCCTGAGATGCTAATTTTGCAGTTTTATGCTAATTAAGGATAGAAATATTTTTTTTAAAAAACTGAAACACATAAAAGATTTATGTTAGCGAATAACTTATCAAAAAAAGCCAAGCCTCAATAGAATCTGTTTAATATTAAACTCTATAGGTCTTCTTACAATGTTGACGAAATCTTCCTTGGCAAGAAGCAAAATCTAGCAAAATCCCTAACTTTACGGAAAATTAAAAATTCCAAATCTTGGTTAATTTTTAACTTGGAAAGTCCATTTTTATCTCAATTTAAAGTAGTCGCTGATAAGATTCTTCTACTTTTTGTTTTAATTTTGTATGATGCTTGGTTCATTCAGAATTTTATAATTTACGCAAACTGCTTTAACATGGCGAGAATAGGAGCAACCGGTTTAGAGTATACAAGCAGTCGCGGTCATTGACGAATTTTTGTCCTATATATATATATATACATATATATATATATATATATATATATATATATATATATATATATATATATATATATATATATATATATATATATATATATATATACATTTATATATAAATATACATATATATATATATATATATATATATATATATATATATATACATTTATATATAAATATACATATATATATATATATATATATATATATACATATATATATATATATATATATATATATATATATATATATATATATATATATATATATATATATATATATATATATATATACAGTGTGTAACAACATTATAAGACCACTGTGGATTTTGTGATTTTTACTATAAATAGTATAATTTTTTTAAAATTAAATTAGGTTGATGTTAATAAATGAAATATAAAATATATGTATATTATTTTTAAGACATATTTAAATATACTAATTATTTTATCAACAATTTAAAATTTTTCCGATCAAATATCTGTAACAAAATTATAAGACCACAAGTTAAAAGAAATTTTTTTAATAAAACTAATCTGATGTTGATCCACCATTTTTCTGAATAACTTCAAATACTCGATTTTTCATTGAATTAATTAGGTTTTCGAGCAAATATTTGGGAATTTTGTCCCATTCATCCAAGATAGCTAGTTCCAATTCATACACAGAATCATACTGACGGTTATTTGCATACACTTGACGAGCCAAATGGCCCCAAATTTTTTCAAAAGGGATTCAGGTCTGGACTAAGGCTTGGCCAGTTTAAGAGCTCGATTTTTTCTTTTTGAAACCAATTTTTAGTTGATTTAGACACATGGCATGGTGCATTGTCTTGCTGAAATTTCCAGTTTCACCCTCCTAAAAATGGACTAAAAGGTATAAGGTGTTGGTAAAGCAGTTGTTGATAACCAATAGAGTCCATTTTTCCAAGAACTAGCTGCAGATCACATTTCCCATCATATGCAAAAGCTCCCCACACCATCACAGAGCCACCACCCATCTGTCTAGTGAAGAAAACCCGAGGTTCCGTGCGTAAATCATGCCAGTAGGAAATATTACTGTCCGGGCCATCCAAATTAAATTTTTTTTTCGGAAAAAATAATATTTTTCCAAGCAGCATCCCAGGTCATTAGTTTCTTTGCCCACTTCACCCTTCCTTCTTTATGATGCTTTAACAGTCTTGGTTTTATATTTAATTTCCGAAGAGCAACATTTGAATTTGATCTTAAAGTGCGCCAGACTGTCATATGTGAAATAGTTTTACTTGTCTGCTGTGTTATTTTACGAGTAGACAAGTTCTGTTTCGTTGCAAGCTTGAAAATTCGTCTATTATCGCGAACTGATAATTTACTCTTTCTGCCAGATCTTTTATATTTTCCATAAAAATCTATTTTACTTAAAACGTTATGAATAGCAGTTTTAGAATGTTTAAGTATCTTACTTATTTCACGTTCCGATTTTCCAGAGCCCTTATAAAACCAACTTTTTCGAACTTCTAGTTCAGATAATTCTCTTCCACGTGGCATTGTGAATTTCCTCATAAAAACAAACAAATTAAATTCTATTTCTTTTACAATATTATCGTTTGGACTTTTTTGTGATGTAAAGTTACAGTTTATCTACGATTTTGAAAGAAAAAATAAAATAGTTTTAAATACGCAAAAGATTTTAAATAAAAAAATAGGTGGTCTTATATTTATGTTACGCCCAGATCTCAAATAATCTTTTACTGTGTGAAATTAACTCAATTTTTTTCCTTTAAGCGATTTATTTGAGAAAATATAACTTTTTTCATTTGCTTCAAATTTTAAAATTATTCATTTTATGCAGTGTAATATTAAAATGAGTGATATTTTGGGTGGTCTTATAATTTTGTTACACACTGTATATATAATTATATATATATAAATATATATATATATATATATATATATATATATATATATATATATATATATATATATATATATATATATATATATATATATATATATATATATATGGTAAAGAAAAAACTTTTCGGAAACATAGACGTATTCTATAGATGTATTTATTGTTATCAAGCAAGCTGTTGTGGCCACATAACTTGACTGGAAAAAAACATGATATGTAAGAGTCTGCAGTAGCTACATGCAAAAGTTAGGAGTGTATATATATATATATATATATATATATATATACAGTAAAAATTGTTTATAAGAACTCCGGTTATAAAGACATATCGCTTATCGCTTAAAGGAACGGAATTATTAGTTCCCGGCCAGTTATCATGTGTAATGATGGATACAAAATCCAGTTATAATACATCGTTAATAAGAACATATCGCTTTTAGTGACTTAAAATTAATTGGTTTCTCGGAAAATAAATAGCTTATAAGAACATGTTAATTGTGAACGGACGGGAAGTAGCAGCACGTTGTTCTTCAACCATTTTGTCCATTTTTTATCTAAAAAAACCCAACTCTTAAGTCGCATGTACAAACAAGCGAATCAGCTCTCTCCCGTCCCCTCGCGACACATTAGTCACGCTTCAGGAGTATGACTAATCGACCCGACAGACCGTTCTCACTTTCCCGCTGCTCTCAACTTCCCGGCGTCATTACCCCCTTGATCTTTCACCCCTCTCCCTTTCATCCGTTTCCGAAAAGCGCGATTCAGGAACTCCCCCTTTGACCCCCCATTCCCAAGGTGGGGAGAAGATCCCTCGTCCCTCTGATCATTCGTCAGAAAACCGACATCTGAAGGGAGCACCCGAGAGGCGAGGCGAACCCTCTGGTTAACAGCGAGATTACCCATAAATCATTGTTTTCCCCTACAATTCGCTGTCCTTTAGCGAATATGTATTCCTGATATCAACTAATTTGGCTGTGGTTAGCCCTCATTAAGTAATTGTTGCAAGAAAAAGTGACCTCCAGAAAACCGCCAAGAAAACAGAACTTGCCAAGAAAAGTTTTCCACCACCCATACCCCTAGTGACTGGGATATAATGGTTGGAAGTTCTGACCCCGCTAAGCCTGGATAACATCCACCAACCAGTGGAGTCCGATAAGAAAAATTTATGAGGTCCAGAAACAACCGAGACTGCAGCAGAAATTCCAGACTGGTGGCGAGAAGAAAGAGTGCAAGAAATTTACAACTCTTTCTACAGCTGACAAGTCATCACATTCTGTACCTCCGTAGTCTGTACCTCCACACATTCAATGATGAGTACAAAACGTAAAAATTTTACGTTTGAGGAAAAAATTCGTAGAATTTCCAGATTAGAAAACGGTGAAAAAAATGGAGCATTAGCCAAAGAATTAAAGGTGAGTCATGCCCCGATTTCAATATTTTTAAAAATAGAGAAAAACTAAAAGAAGAATTTAAAAATACCGAACTGAAATTAAAAAACTTCGAGAAAGTCCACATGCTGACATAGAAGAAGCCCTTTTGCAAAGGTTTAAGCTTCAAAGGAGTGCCAACATTCCCCTAAGCGGACCGATTTTGCAAGCGAAAACAAATGAATTTGCGAAGCTTTAAAAAAAATGATTTCATTTGTTCCGCTTCGTGGATCCAGAGATTTCATGAGAGGCAGTCCATTGTGTTCGAGAGAATCAGTGGAGAATCGAAGGCCGTGCCACCAGGAGTTTCTGATAACTGGCTTAACCTACCTACCCTGAATGGGTCGAATCGACCCATTTTCATAATTTAATTCATGATAGCTCCCATGGATTTTAATTATGACAGCTTAGTTTTTGAGTATTCCCCAAATAGATAAATTTGTTTAGTTTATAACTTTTTCAGACGTGGAACATTGTTTTTTTAACAACAAAAAAAAAGAGTGACATTTTACCTGAATGGGTCTAATCGACCCATTTCAGTAATATTCGCAGAAATGCAAAAATAGAAATTTATTATTTTTGGATGGTGTGTATTTCGGATAAAAATTAATATATGGCGCTACGACAATGATATACACTTATAACATTCTACTTTTTTGACGTGTTTTGCCATTTTATTTTACAATATGGCGCCTAGTAAGCGTGGTCTTACTGAAGAAGATATCAGAAAGCTTTTGCAAGAGCTCAGTGATCAATCTGATGAAGGAAGGGATAATTATTTGAATGAAACTGAGGAATCTGATCACTTATCCATCGAAGAGGATAATGAGAAAACGGATATTTCTGATACAGAAGAAGCGGATACAGAAGAAACTGTGCGGTCACCATCTTCCTTCGTTAGTCGTAACAAAACCAAATGGTGTAAATTCCCCCCATCTACATAAAAAACGGTATGTACAAGCACATAATTCCAATTTATTATTATTTGATATTTATTTTATTTTATTTATTCTTATTTATTTTACTATGTTTGAAAATTTCTGACCTCTGTTCTGACTTTACAGACAACACACATTATGAAATTAACCCCTGGTCCTACACGTTTTGCAATTCAGCGGATAATTGAACACCCCGTGTCAGCAATGAAGCTTTTCTTGACAAATGACATGATGAAATTAATTCTAGAAGAAACTAAACGAGAAATGAAGAGAGTGTGTTCAGAACAGAATAAAACCTACACATTGATTTCTGCTGCGGAACTTGAAGCTTATATAGGTAAAAGAATCTGAAATTTTTTTAACAAAAATTTATTTATATACTGAAATAAAATGTAAATAATTGCATGATTTGAAATTTATTTAATTTTTTTTTAATTTTTGAGTTATTTTCATTCATTTTTTAACAAGTTTGCTAATTTTAGCTGTTGTCCATATGTCAGCAGGAGAATCTCTGAAAGAATTATGGAGTGAGCAAGATGGTCGAGACATTTTTCGTGCAACGATGTCTCTGCAACGTTTTGAAATTATTAGGCAGTTTCTTAGATTTGATGACATAGAAAGCAGAGCAAATCGACGTCGTGTAGATAAGCTAGCTGCAATAAAATCAATATTTGACATGTTTATTGTGCAATTTCTAAAGATGTTCGTTCCTTACGAAAATTTAACAATTGACTAACAGCTTGTGCCTTTCCGTGGTAAATTTCCATTTCGACAATATTTACCATCATTGCCAAGAGGGAAATACGGAATTAAATTGTGGTTGATGTCTGATGTTAAAACAACGTATGTTTGCACTGCTGAAACCTATACTGGAAAGTCTTCTGATAGTGAGAGAGACAAAAATCAAGGAAGAAATGCTGTATTGCGCCTAGCAAATTCGTTTGAGGGTACCGCTTGAAATATTACAGTTGATAATTTCTTCACAGATTATATCCTTGCTAAAGAATTATTGAAGAAAAAATCAACTACCGTTGGAACCCTCAGAAAAAACAAGCCATTTGTTACGTCTGAATTTAAATAATCACGTGATAGAGAAACATTTTCCTCATCATTTGATTTTCAACCGGATATGACTCTTGTTTCATATGTGCCGAAAAGAAATAAATCGGTAATCCTCCTTTCAACTATGCACCATGAGGCCAAAGTTTTACAATAGAAAGAAAAGAAACCAGATGTTATTATGAAACTAAAGGTGGAGTAGATACTATAGATAAATTAGCTGCCACGTATACATGCAAAAGGGGAACTAGGAGATGGCCTGTTTGTTTATTCTACAATATAATTAACCTTGCTTGCAATATAATTAACCCACAATTTTCGTGGTATATTGTGCAAATATCGCAGGACAAATTCATTCGCATTGCAATAAATTGCGTATTGTTGGGAATGGATCCACATGATATTGAAAGGATGTTTCCCCTCTTTTTCCAGTAAAATATTTTCAATTGATTTATTCTGCTCACAGAAGTATGCTTTGCCCACAAATATTCTTTATAACTTAAGAAATCCTTTAATCCGTTCCCTAATAATTAGTTTACAAGTAAAAAATCCAAGTTTCTGGAAAATATCATCTAAAAGCAGAAATGTCTGTACAATATTTGCAAATGCAAAATTTCCATTTTTGAATTTTTTCTTTGAATTTCATGCTATATATATATATATATGTGTGTGTGTGTGTCTGTGTGTGTGTGTGTGTGTGTGTATGTGTGTGTGTGCGTGTGTGCGTGTGTGTGTGTATGTATGTATATATATCCCTAATTATTTTGAACAGTTTCTCTAACTGTGTATAAAAGTATCATGGTTAAAATATCTTCAAGTTTTAGCATTTCAAACTGAAGTAACTTATCAGAGTAAACCAGGGACTAAGAAACACCACTTCAGATGTAAAAACTTTTTAAAAAGAGGTTAAAAAATTAATTGGACATTTATTACAGTAATATATATTGGCTTGTCTCAAAACTTTGTCATAATATGCTAAAGATATCAAGGTTTGTTTAAAGTATTATTTTGGCTTAAAGCTCGGTCGATTTTAAGAAAAAAAAGACACATTTTAAATTTTCGCCAATAACTTTTTTAAACATGTTAACCCTTTTGTTCCAATATCCTCTGCCATTTTTCAGGCAATTTCGTATTAACATCGTCCCCAAATTGTGCACTGCACAATTCTTTTTTTTCATTTTAAATGCTTTTTTAACTTTCTTGAAACAATAATTCGTAATACTCTGAAAAGGTTGCTAATTTTCTTCCATCTTCAATATTAAAATAGCTACCCCAATATTTACCACTTTTGGGTAAGTTTTTGTTTTAAATCCACGCTGGTATGACAGCTGTCATAACACAATCCACCCAAATTGTTTGGAATAATATAATGTTTAACCCATAGTCCATTTAGTTTTCGCCTTCCGTTTCTTCCTCAAGAGTTGGGTTATTTTTTAGAAACGTGTTTCGGTGGGTGTGCGTTTTGAAGGAACGTTCGAAAACGCAAGTTCAATACAGTTAAGTTATTTACATCAAAATAAATAGTACAAAATAAGTTAAACATAAAATTTTTAAGAATACATATGTATATTTATATAATGTACAGATTTTTTTTGTTCTTAAATCTCTAATACTGCAATATGATATATTTTAAAGCAAGATAATATGAATAAACCCACTTCCCAGTCTTTACACTATATAGTTTATTCAACAGTCAGTCCATTATAGTCTTTTTATCACTTTTGTCATCGAATAAAATTGAAATATTACTCGTAATCACTTGAAATGTCAGTTCACATAGCCTTTAGCTATCGAAAACCCAAAATTCCCGCCATTTTATACTGTATGTATTCTCAAAATGTCACCTAAAAATCTACCTCTTATCAGGAAAAATTGTATTCGAATGCCATTAAGTTCTGTCATCTATTGATGAATGAAAAAGTCAATTTATAATGTGTTTAACGCGTTTGTAACGTGCAAAACAATTGAAAATCCAGTTAGACGCGTCCAGCACGTTCGTAACGCTGGGGAAAAGACTCTGATGAACGCTTTGAGCGCGTTCGTAAAAGGTCTAAGGGTTAAAAAAAAATTTAAACTTTAAAAGATGAGTAGATGATCTCTTAAAAACTTTTGGAAACACCTTTTGACTAGACAGAAATAAAATCTTATATTGAACAAGATTTATTCACTGTCTCGAAAATATCACATTTATAAAAATGTTAAAATCGAAAACATGATGTTTATTACCTCATGTATTATTTACGTAAATTGTATTCAATCTTTTCTATACTACATAAAGATTTCACCGCATATTTTGAATTTCGTAACAATATTGCAATTGATGTAACAGTGAGATTAAACAAGATTTATCCACTGTCTCGAAAATATCGCATTTATAAAAATGTTAACATCGAGAACATGATGTTTATTACCTCATGTATTATTTACGTAAATTGTATTCAATCGTTTCTATACTGTATAAAGATTTCACCGCATATTTTGAATTTGATAATAATGTTGAAATTGATGTAACAGCGAGATTACAAGGACCTTCATCCCCGATACATAATAACAAACGTTTCTGCCTTATTTTTAATGCACTTACTTGTAGCTAGTAAGGAAAAATTATTTAAATAACATTACATTATTCATGTAAATAAATGTTTTTATTCATTTTCTTTCAACAGTGTATCCTATTTCGGCTATTCTTCCCTATATACATTGTTATAAAGTCTAGAATTTGAAATTAAATTTAAAAGTATCTAATGGTCACAAATTTAAAGTGAAATAAATGTAAGAGAAGTATGTACTACAAATTACGACTTAGTGTGGATAAAAAAGAACATTTTTGTGTTTCAAAAAGTTATCCATGTATTGTTGTTGTTGTTTCAAATCCGTATGCACTTGTCCGTAGATATTCGCCATATTAACCATGGTAATATTTGTACTGCTTTCAATATGTGAGCCCCGTACAGGTGAGTCAACATTGTCTCATGATGCTACCTCAGTTCTGACCGACCACCTCAAGTGGCATTTATTTGGCTCTTCCTCCCACCCACTTACCACGTGGATGCACTTTCCGGCTTACAGTTTGGGCGCTCCCATACCTCGCTCAGACACAAAGGTATTCAGTGGTGCTTGTCTGAATTCCAACTGAGCTCCCATCGCGCTAACCACTCGTCCGGCTCAGGGTCCTTCATATATTATTCATGAGATAGTTCTATATCTGTATATTGAAATTACCTCTGGAGGTACGAGGTCAAGTGTTCTGCTCTCGTCACTTGACTCGGTTCAAAATTACCGGACTGGTCAATCGTCCAAGTCGGACTCCGACCCTTGTGGTGCCAGTCAAAACAGGAGCCGCACCTTAATCGTCCATAGCCTTCGGGACTTGATCTGATGTTGCTGTTGGTTAAGTGGCATAAGCAACAACAAAAACAACAACAACATATCTATATATTTAAGTTGCTAAGCCGATTCCTTGCTCAGTTAATGGAAGTCGAGAGCAAACTACAGCATCAATTTTCTTTATTTCTATCTTAAACGAACGATTTTAATCTATATATGTGTCAAATTTGGTTTTTGTAACCGCGATTTCTATTAATTAGAGATAATTTACAATTAAAAATAGCTTTCTGCGCATTCTCAGTGACATGTTTAAAATCTGGCTTTAGATACACACTAAGAACGCCTCATAAATGCATTAATTTTTTTTCTGCGCATGCTTAGTGACATGTTTTTATCTGGCTTTAGACACTAAGCACGAGGCCGCATAAACATGTTAATTTGTTCATTCCAAGGAAACTCTCTAGCTCTCTCTCTCTCTCTCTGCCATTTTTATTTATTATTATGTTTGTGAGATATAGAATTAAAACTGGCGGAAATTGTTTATTTCGCGCTGTTAAGTATATTTCTTTTTATTGGGTACAATAGTAATTTTTTAAAGTGTATTTCTCTATTCTTAATATTTTCAACATTTTGCAATGATGTGTTGAGTATAATTTCTGTATTAGTACATCTATTTATTATCCATCCATCATGTTTTGACAGGAACCAACGTACTATCGAAGGCAAGATTTATAATGAGTCACTCCTGTTGTGTGACTCCTGATATTCTTTTGTGTATAATAAACTAGCTGAAAACCCGCGCTTCGCTACGGAGTACATTCAAATTAAATACAACGGTCAATGTATGCAATTAATGCCAAAAAAATAAATATATATATTTATGCGACGATCGATGTATACAATTGATGTAAAAAATATATATATATATTTATAAAAAAATCGTAAAGGATATTTATTTTTTTTTTGATAATATATATAATCGTCTGCTGCATTAGAAAGAAAAAAAATTTTTTTTGTCTATTTAGTTGTTATGCACGTGACGATAAATTTATTTAAAGTACCAGAAAAATAAATCACGTGATCAGCATTTAATAAATTAAATTCTAAAACTTAATCTTTAAAAATTCACCAAAAATCAGAAAATCGAGGTAAAGGTTCGAAAAAGATTTCATTTTAAAGGAAGTTTTATCATCTTTCTCGTGATATAAATTTTATAACCCTCAAATTATCATTTTAAATGCAAAGTTAAAAAAATTTACAAAAGCAGCTTAAAAATTTTATTTAAAAAATCTAAGAAGAATTTTTCAAAAATCTTTCTTAGTGCACCCCTACACCATAAGAAGAATCACCATGCAAAATTTCGGCCATTTAGGTCCAGCGGTTTGGTCTGTGCGTTGTATATCAGTGAGCCAGTTACGGAAATGTTTTATATATTTAGATAAGGATTTTAAAGAATTAACAATTCTTTAACTTAACGGTATTTTAGATGTCCAAGACCTTGGGGGGGGGATGACAGTTCAGTGACAATTTCGTAAAGATCTCCTCTCTATTCATCTTAAGAGTATTAGTACAATTATCGAATGTACAATTTCGTTATATACAAGACAATATATAAAATGCAGTTAATTTATCCTTCTATTCCATCATCACTTCACTCGACACCCCCACTGTGAAATAAAAACTCATCCTGCATTCAAACGTATGCTAATGAAATCTGACATTCTCTTAGCCGACAGCTAGACAGCTCGACTTCTGTCAAAGGAAGACTGTGAAGATGTGTATTTTTTTATCGATGTCTTTATTTCTGTTATACTCTGGATGGTAAAAAAAATCTCTTAATGGCTATATCTTTCATATAAGTAGATTAATGCACTGAAACCATTCTTCTTAATCTGAATGGAGCAAGATTATAATTTCCTTCTCGCAGCGAAGGTGGAGTGCCAGAAGAATTCCTACTTGTGGAATTAGAATGCTGGAAACTGTACCAAAAACTAATTAAAAAACCAAAAATAATAACACGACACCACATTACATTTAAAGTATCATTCACATTATATAAACTTTCATCATAAAAATTTTCATACATTATTCCCAGTATAATAGCTAATATATTGGATGATTTAAGAGTCAATAAAACCATGACCATGGCATTTAATGGTATTAATAGTATGAATGGTTTTAATGGTATTAAAAAAACATTTCATGGTGAATATGTAACGTATGGTAACCCAGTAAATACAGACACGCAGGATATAATGTCAGATTTTATATGAAGCCTGAAAAAAATTGCAAAATTATTTATAAATATTTACACCATATGGGGATCCTTCGTTAAAAAAAGACAATGTTCCTTGAAACAAAAGTTCAATATTGCGACCATCATTAGAGACCAATACCCGAAGACGAGATGGGGTGTTATGGACAACACTAAACATTATTTATGTGGGTCTCATGAGGACGTACGATCTTCATATGTTGGAAAAATCACAAAGCTGCAGTTGTTAATTCAGAATTAAGAAAATAAATCGTCACTAACAACCTCATATGTTAAGGTGAGCATGGCAAGGTTCTTGCCTTTACTAACTCTTTGCAGCTCCTTTTATATAGGTCGCGTTTGCAATAAAAAATGGATCCCTGCTTGGAAAAGGTGTAATATTTACAAGAAAAAAAAAATAATACATTTTTTCTTTCACAAAATTTTTTCTAGATAAGGGGTAGGTAAAACACATTTAATAACTAATATTACAGGATATAAATAATATATAACGTACGTTGTAATCTCTGTCTTTAAATATATTAGCATTGTTAAAACCCTGTAAGCCTCTACTCAACTTGTTCCAACTAGCGGTGATCCAATTTTTAATTGCTTGATCATTACTGAAGATTATTAGAAAAAGTGCGCAATTTTTCTGATAATGGGAGGTAGCATGAGAGTGTATAAAAATATTGGATCACGGCAAGCATTAATATTTGATTATTTGAGTCTAAATGACTAGATATGACTGTAACATTAATTTTTTTCATTTTATTCTTTTTCTTGTTAAAGTGGGAGGTATCATGAGAGTATATTAAAATATTGGATCACGACAAGCATTAATATTTGATTCTTTGACTTTAAATGACTAGATATGACTGTAAAATTGATTTTTTTCTTTTTATTCGTTTACTTGTTAAAGTGGCTGGTATATTGTTTTTTTTGGGTGGCTGGTAAATATTCAACATATTTAATTATTAATTTTAGAGGGTTTTATTTCCGTTTTTTCATTTAATAGTAATTTTTCTATAATGTATCCATACCCTTGTTTAAACTGGGCTGGTAGGGCAAAGTAATCTATTCACAAGCTCATCGCCATTTCCTCCGTATACCGCAGCACATTCCCAGAACTCAAATCAACTTATTCCAACTAGCGTAGATACAATTTTTAATTGCTTAATTATTACTGAAAATTATTCGAAAAAGTGCGCAATTTTTCTGATAATGGGAGATAGTATGAGAGTATATTAAAATATTGGATCACGGCAAGCATTAATATTTGATTCTTTGACTTTAAATAACTGGATATCACTGTAACATTGATATTTTTCATTTTATTCTTTTACTTGTTAAAGTGGCCGATATATATATATATATATATATATATATATATATATATATATATATATATATATACATATTATTTTTTTTTGGGGGGGCGGCTGGTAAATATTCAACATATTTAATTAATAATTTTAGAGTTTTTTTTCATTTAATAGTAAATTTTCTATAATGTATCCGTACCCTTGTCTAAACTGGGCTGGTAGGGCAAAGTAATCTATCCACAAGCTCATCGCCATTTTCGCAATATTCCGCAGCACATTCCCAGAACTACAACGGATTAGCAAAAGTATCCATTACAAGAAGGCATCCGAAAAACAACCCCTTTTTGATGTCTTTTGCAGGCGGCGGCCAAGGGATAGTCGAAAACCTGTCTGATGAAGAGTAGGCGCATTGATACATCGGACATCGCCAAGTGCCGCGCTTAGTCCCAGAGTTTTAAAAAGAAATCCCGATTTGATGCAAGATGAAATTTTGAAAATACCATACAGCATATTATTTTATAATTCAAGTCAAGTTCTGTTGGCCCGGTTTTCCTTCTTAAAATCAAGGAGCGATGACGCTCTCATTTTTCACCCACGCGTAGCCACACAAAGGGGCGGCGAGGTCAACTGGAGGGCGAACTTCGAGGGAAAAGTTTTGAAGGGGGAGTGCGTTTTTTTCTTTCTTTCGGACGGGCGACTTTGGAAAGTGGGCATCCCTCAAGCACTACTACCCCTGAGATGCGAGTTCGATCCGGAGATGATGAAGAAGACCTGCTGGCCCATCCCCTTTTAAACTCTCCTGCTAATGAAGACGAAACCGTCCCCCTTTTCTTTTAATTATCCGCTGCAGCAAAAATGATTTTTATTTCCTTTGCTTTTTAAATTTTATTTAACTTAATAATTAATGAATTAAAAATTGTGGTTACCAGCCACTTACGCGGATTTTGTTAAATTATATTATAATATGAATTAATTAATTACGATGAAAATTAGAGGAGAGTGACCTCAATGAGAAATTTGTCTATAGGTAGTGTGCACTAAATGGTCATATAATGTTTAATAAATCATGTTATTTTTTGTATAAATTTTGGCATGTCGATTATTGCCTCAGTTTTCACTTCTTAGCTTTTCTTTCAGGTATACTTTATAGTAATAATATGTAAAGTTAATTTAATTTCTTCTTCCCGATTCAGCCCTCTACAGCAGGGGCATCAGCAAACGAATCAGGTATTTTTACTTTAACACTAGAAACGCCAAACTTTCCCCCTACCTAGAAGCGCCAACGGCAGTCAAATTGACTGCTCAGTGAATTTAATGTATATCTTAAATTGAAAATGTTTTATACAACTTCAAAATACTCTTCATTATTTTTAATTATATCTTTTAAGAACTTCTTTAATAAGCAACGGTTTATTTTAAAAATATATAAATTTTCACTTATATATAATAAAACACATTTTATTGCTTTTCGTAATTTTTTCACAACAAAACTTTTTTAACGCTGGAAGTGAATTTTCCACATACATAATATGAACATTTTTTGCACACATCACTTCTTTATTGTTGTTATAATGTGCTATCTGGCATTGACGACTTTTCTTTGCGAACCTAATGCTAGTGTTGGAAATTTCCTGCGCCAATCTTGAGCTTGTTTTCCCTTTCAAATGAAGTTCTCTTAAGTCCTCCGCAAATTTAAATAAGAAGCTATGCCTTGAAATATTTTTACCAATTAATCCTCTGTAAATAACATAGGCATTTGATCCTGCCAAACCCGGCGTATTATAAAAAACATGCACTGGCCATCTACGTGAACCTGCCGGTACGGAATATTTACACATCATCTGGTCAACGATATCAACTCCACATTTGGTTTTGTTGTAGAACTCGACTGTCTCTATAAGTTTCTTCTTATTATGTGATTCTACAATTACATTTGGATGCAAGGTACTTAGTAGTAAGACATTTTAATTCTTTTTACCTTGATAAACCATGATTGTAGTTTCTCCATTCTTTAGTAAAACAGTTTCATACAGCTAGGTTTTTGATTTCCTTACTCATGCGGAATTTCTTTTTGATATCTTCTTACTGTGCCCACAAAACTTGTATTTTTCCTTTCAAGTCTTTTAGTCAAAGATGGTGAGGAAAATTAGTTGTCTGCTGTCACATTTTACCTGTATTCAGATAAGGTCTTCTAACACGCATTACTACATTTTCGGGAAGGCTTTCAGTTTCATTCCTTGATTTATCTTTTCCAAAATAAAGAAAAGCATTGCACATAAACTTCGAGTTTACATCAACTAGCATCCAAAATTTTATTCCAAATTTGTCGGGTTTATTCGGCATATACTGTATAAATTTACTCGTTGGTTTGGATGGAAATAACTGTTCATCCACAACAAGATTTTCTCCTGGCTTATATGAACTAGCACAGTTCTCTATAAATTTATTCCAAATGTCAGAACACACAGCCAACTTATCAGTTTCTAAACGCTGAGTCTTAGTTGACTTCAAATCCAACCTTAGGTTTTTCATTATATATCTCTAAAACGACTACGAGACATTACTTCTCGAACAAAAGGAGGACCCCATGTATTATTCCATAGAAAATTGTAATCCATATCATAAGGTGACCAGACGTCCCGCTTTTGGCGGGACAGTCCCTATTTTCAACAATTTGTCCCGCGTCCAGCGGCGTTTAAAAAAGTCCCGATTTTTGGAAAGATTGCACGACAAGCTAGGCACAACAATCGGGAAGGGAATATACGGTTCTCGGCGACCATGTAGCTATTTAGCCAGGATATGAGTTTTATATTATTTTTGCTAATTTTATAATGTTAAACTTTAATAATAACAAATAATTGTGGAGAACTGATTATCAAGAACTGCTTATCAAAGTTCGCATTGTTGATCACTTGTTAGAATTCGAATTTTGAAACAAACCATGTTCCATACAATCATGCACTAAAAATTTTGGAATAAGCGCTGTCTTTACCAGGAACTAATGCTACGACTGACTGCGTTCTTTCTACGGTAAATAAAGTGTGGACATCAGAAAAATCACTATTAAGTGTTAAGACTTTGAAAGCCATTTTTTGTGTGAAATATAATTTAACAAATTCTTGTGAAAATTTGTATGGCCTTATAAACAACGACAGCAATCTACTAAAAAATCACGCAAATTAGAAATATGTCAAAGAATAAAATAATACTATACATGTTTTTTTTATTTATTATAGTATTTGTAAATTGTATATAATGGACAAACTCATGATCGTATATATTGTGATGGTAGTGGTCACAGTAGCTAATTTCTGGTGTGAGACCAATTGTGATAAACTATTACAAGCGCTACCTGTTTGAGTGACCAAAAATATCGTTTCTTGCGTTGTGTTACAAATACTATATGAGCCTTCTGAATGAAAAATAATAGACAGATTGATTGGAGCAAAAAGCACAGAAATACTTTATAACAGTAACTCATCCCATTTACTATATTCAATAACTTTACTTCGTCATTACACTTTAAAATATACATTCAATTTCATACCCCTCAATCAGACATGGGTTACTTATTAATCATGAATTATTTATTAATGAGATATCATACTAAATAAACACTTCTATAATTCAACTTAGCAATTGTCATTAATTATGTCACGTAATTAACTATGGATGAGAGGCAGCGAGGCAAAATACCACTTAGTGATCCAATAATAAACGTCACACATACCTGGTGTGATGCATTTTTCAAACGTCCTCATGAACTCCGATTCGACTTGGCGGTTGTGAGCTAGGAAAGTGTCTTTTGTGTTGGGGCATGTTCCGCGATGTGATGCTCGCTTTTTGTCTGCGGCCGGGGGTAGGTTGGGTGGTCTCGTTGCTTCAAGCTGGCCAACGCTGCTATCAATCGGTCTCTTGTAACGGATAATTCACTTTTCATAGACCTCCTCTTTCTGCATCCGTAGCTGGTTCTTTGAATGTCGACGATGTGTCCTCGAGGCGGTAGCTCATTTCAGGCTGTCATCATGTCTCGTGCGGTTTTCTTCCCCTTATTAAGGACTTGCGTCCGTGCTAATTTCTCAGCTTTCGCAGAAGTTAATTGCTCGCGTTTCTCAATCTTTATCGCATTGCACGACACCGCTCCGATTCCTTTCTCAAATCAATTCGTCTCTCTTATTCGGCTTCGCTGGAAACGGTAAAAATCTCAATTCTACGACTGGTTATCTGCTCGGGCCGTTGCCTTTTCTATTGTCGCTTCAAGCCGTGCTCCGTTCTCTTGCTAGCATCAAGTCTACTCTTTCAAATTCATTGTATATGGGGCTGTCATCTCATTTCTACGTCGCCCAAAACAAATCTGCTTGTTCAATCTTTTTTTTTCTTCTCTAATATCTTTCATCTTTCTTCGTTGGCTCCTCCTTCTTTTCTCATTATCATTGGCCAAATAATTTTCTGTCTGTTTATTGGTTCTCCTTTCTTCTTCTCGAAATATCCATTACCACCCTCGCTGAGGGCGTGTCGCCTTTACTCATTATCACTTCTCTTCTCACGGTTACCTCTGATTTCTTGGATCACCATCTGCTTCTTGTTTCGATTACCGTAGCTAACTCATTATTCCATTCATCGTTCCCTCTCTTTTATTCATCACGCGCTTAATCACTATTTCTTCACATCTGCATTCCCTTTTCTTTGGCCGTTCAGTTTACTCAACAGATGTTTATATCTAACTAAGTCCTTTCAATTCGGCTACTTCTCCGTTTGCACTTCCTTTTCTCATCAATTCATCAATTTTTCCCTTTTTGCGGTCTCCGTCTTATTCTTCTTTATCTTTCATTAATTTTCCCTGCCATCTTTACAATCTTTTTTCATTATTCTTTAACTCCATACAATGTCGCTGCTATATACCCCGTGACATTGTACTTATGTTTAAATTTAAAAATATATATTACAATGCTATTTTTGAAGTTCTATGAAAATTTTTGTTGCTCCATATAGACCAAATTTTTAATCAAGAATCCCCCCCCGCCGGTCAATGGTGTCCCGCTTTACCAATGTTAAAATCTGGTCACCTTACCATATCATTGCAACCGTATGATCCACTTGCATAAATAATAGCAATAAAAGCATCAATCTCTTCTAAAGTTATCGTCAAGTTTTCTTCGTTGTTCAAAACTGCCTGTGCTTCCGTGCATCTTTTTATGCGACGCAACATTGATTCATCCATAAATAACCTCCAAGCACTGGACAAATTGTCCCCGACATTACTTCATGCATATGGTGTTGGACCCGAAACTTCTTTTAGCACATTTAGTGCTCCACATTTTCCAGCTTTCGTTCCTGAAGATGTCACAGTCCACGTGGTTCCATTTTTCGAGACATATATAGATCATCCCTCGTGATGTTTGAAATAACATTCTCTTCCCCGTCCATATTCTGATTTAGATGAATAATGTCTCTTTGATCCTGCCCCTTATCCATTACTGGAACCTAAAATTTAAAAAAAAGTATATGTATGGTTTTGACAATAAATGAATCATTATGGTTTTAAAAATGCAAGTACTTCAGAAATTGTCACAGAAAATAACAATGCATAAACATTTCTTACCTGTTTCAGGAGATGTGGAGGCCGCAAGTACTATTGACGAACTATTTACTTTAGAAATTCCTAAGGACTGAATATTTTGACCCGAGGGTTGCTCGTCCATGCTTTCTTAAGAATCACTAGAACTACTTTTTGCTTTAAAGTTTTGGGGAGGCTCTTAATCCATATCATAATCAATACTATGTTCATCAACATCTGATTCATTTTCAGATATATCCTGTAAAAGTTGTACGATTTCCTCTGGACTAAGATAACGCGGTCTTCGAGTTTAAGGAAAATTAAAAAAATTCCGAGTTCTATGATAGCGGGTTTTATTAGGAATCCAAGTTGAAAAACGAAACGGTCAAAATGGCAGCTCTGGCTCTTCTAGTGTTAAAAGGTTATTGTTCCCAATCACAATACAATTAAGTAATATATTTCATGCAATTATCCTTTTTTAAACACCTCTGACAAAGTATGTAAGCTTTAACAATCTTAATAATTTATTTTCCCCCTTTTTAAAAAGACAAACTTAACAGTAGCAGAAGTACAGATTTATTAGCAAATAATAAAAAATAATATGTCTTATTTCACAAAAAGTTTTCTACATAAGTGGTAGCAGAAACACAGAGTTACTAGTAAATAATAAAAAAATATACCTTTCTTCTTTCATAAAAAGTTTTCCATGTAAGAGGTGGAAGATACACAGACTTACGTAGTACTTTCTAGTTAATAATGAAACACACTAAATTTCTTCTTTCACAAAAAGTTTTACTAAAAGTCACTATAAGTGGTAGCAGAAGCACGGAGTTATTAGAAATTAATAAAAAATACCACATTTTTTCATTCACAAAATGTTTTTCACATAAGATGTAGCTAAAACATATAGTTACTAGTAAATAATAAAAAAAATACACTTCTTCTTTTACAAAATATTTTCCACATAAATGGTAGAATAAACACAGAGTTACTAGTGAATAATAAAAAAAATACATTTCTCCTTTCACAAAAAGTTTTCCATGTATGAGGTGGACGAAACACAGACTTATGTGTAAATACTAATAAAAAAATAATTCATTTACTTTTTCACAAAAAATTTTACACTCAAGAGGTGACAAAAATACTAAGTTACCAGTAAATAATAAAAAACAATACCTTTCTTCTTTCACAAAACTTTTCCACGTATGAGATAGTTTTCACATAAAGAAGAGAAATAAGAGTAGAAATACACACAAGAGTAGAAATACACACAAGAGTAGAAATACACACTTACTAGCAAATAATAAAAATAATTTATTTCTTTTTTTCACAAAAAGTTTTCGCCGTAAGAAGTAGCAGTAATATAGATGTTGACTTCCTCTGTACCCATAAACCCCAACTTAAGTAAAATGTATTAGTTTTATTAAAAGATTGAATTGAAAAATAAATTCATTTTAAATTGAAATTTCCGGAATTTTCTGGTAAATGCAACCTAGAAATTAGACTTTTTTCCTTTTAAAATTTGCTAGTCTTAAGTAGTTAATTATGTTTTATGATAACACTTTTTTAATTCCTTGTACAAAAGCAAAATATAAAAATCAAAAATTTTGATGAAGGTTCAGGTAATTGACTTTTATTAAACATAAAATCAGAATTGTCTGATGGAAAACAAAACAAAAAAAGCTATAGCTATTTATATCTATATATTGAAAGACATTTATTTTATACTTAAATTGCTCATCATTAGTGCATTGTCCCCACATAGCAGTGCACATAAAACATAATTATAGCAATTCAAGTACAAAATAACTTTTTCTGTCAACTTAATTGACTACCATAATATTTTAATGTTTCATGTTATGTTAATGAAGGGCAAAAATTGAATTATACACATTTTAATTTTTGCTTTCCGCATTAGCGTTAACGATATTATCACTGTTTAATCCTCTACTGGCAATTACTTCGTAATTACCGATGACAGTTTTGGAAACAATAAATTGAAGAAATGAGGATAAATTATTACCTTCTTTAGGCCCTAAAGGAATTTATCCCTAAACATTTGTCTTTTATACGGTGAGAAATTTGTTTCATTGGATAAAGATTTTCCCTATAGAAAACTAAATATAAGCTGCAATTTATCACTTTATCTATTGGAAAACGATTAAAGTTTTCAAAATCATAATGCACTGTCTCTCATTCAAAAAAAAAAAAGTTTTACTTTTCATAGCCTGTTTATATTGTCTGGCTCCTATTTTAATTTAGACCAAAATTTCAATCTATATTGGATTTAATGTTTATTTTCATAGTAAACAAGTCGAATGTCCTATAGTCACAGTGAAAAATGTTTTATGAGCGGGTTCTGTTATAAAATGTTAGAACAACACACAAATATCATATGAGATATTAACTTACACATTTTAATTTTACACATTTTAATCCCGAATAAGGATTGGTCGTTACATGTTGCGCCCTCAAAAGGAGTAATGCTGGTTTACCTACATGACGATCCCATAAAAATGTAACCAGCAAAACTGCATGAAGAACAAAAGGCGAGTGTCTTAAGATAAGTGCCTCCGCTTTATACATACACACACACATGTGTCTGTGTGTGTATATATATATATATATATATATATATATATATATATATATAAACTTGACTACTCATAAAAATGTGCATAGGCTCCAGGTAGACTTGCGGTAGCGCACCGGCTTTCGGTGCTGCGGGTGCTCGGAACTAGTCTCGTCACGTGCCTTATTAAACACATCCGTGTCTAGACCGGATATGAGCATGTGAAATCCACAGACTGGAAAGTCCATCTATGAGGTGGGAGAGAGTGTGATACCCCCAGATGTCGCTCCTGTGGGTGCTCGGTCAAAAATGAGGAGACAAGTAGGTAAGTCGGAGTCTGAACCTTGTGGTGCAAGAGACGCACGCTTCAGCACGAAGCCTATATGGAACTGGTCTGAAACTTACGGCCAGGGGGCATTAGAAACAGTAACGATAGTAAAAATATGCATAATAATAAAAATGTGATAAAAACTTCCCCAGTAGGAAATGAATTTCATGATAATAAAAGACGAGAAACGCGAATGTTTATATTTGATTTCAGAAAACTTATTACTTTTCCTATGACGAGATAAACGAAGAGATATTTTGAAAATATTCTTCGTAGAATTTAAAGGCTCGATAACATACCTATTAACATATTTCCAAAGGTTACTTGCACTTATTAAAGTTATTCACACAAATGTCAACGACGTTTTATGAGAATTCACAAAGTAATGACGTATTTTGCATTTATTTTTAATATTTTCATTTCTGGGATTTCCTTTTTTGGTACATTTCTGTGAAAAACCGTATTATACTGCAATAATATTAGTAAATTATTTTGTACATTGGCTCTTAAAAAATTTATTCGCACAAATGACAACAACTTTTTATGAGAATTCAGAAAGTAATGATGTATTTTGCATTTTTTTAAATATTTACCTTTCTTGGATTTTGTTTGCGGTAAATTTCTGTGAAAAACTGTATTATAATGAAATAATATTTAATAAATTATTTTGTACATTGTCTCTTAAGAAAATTTATTCACACAAATGCCCACGACTTTTATGAGAATTCAGAAAGCAATGACGTATTTTGCCCTTTTTTAAATATTAACATTTCTTGGATTTTGTTTGCGGTAAATTTCTGTGAAAAACTGTATTATAATGAAATAATATTTATAAAAATATTTTCTACATGGACTCTTAAAAAAATGTTTACACACAAATGCTATCGACGTATTAATGAAAATTCAGATAGAACTGACGTATTTTGCATTTTTTAAAATTACATTTCTCGAATTTTGGTTTTTGTTAATTTCAGTGCAAAACTGTATTTTAATGAAATAATATTAAATAAATTATCTTGTAACTGGTGTCTTAAATATTCGCACAAATGCAAACGACGTATTTTGCACTTTAAAAAATATTTACATTTCTTGAATTTGTTTTTGGTAAATTTATGTGAAATCTAAATTACAGTGAAATAATATAAAATAAATTATTTTCTACATTGTCTCTTAAAAAAATCAAGTATTATTTTTTAAAAAGAATTTCCGCTCCCGCACCCACAAACTGCAAATATTAGCTGTAAGCAAACATGAGGGAATCCTTGTGGATCAAATAGTTTGACACAGCTTACTTTATACCGCTTCGAAATATTTGACACTTATCCTATATGAAACGAAATGTAGTAGATTTCATTTGCTTCATCGTAAATAGAAGTTTTTTTAGTAAAGTATGAGAAATAGTCTTATTACTATGTTCAAGGGCTTCTGTCTACTGTGTTTAAATTAGTGTGCACTTAAGGAATAATTAAATAGAAACTAAATACCCTAAAATACAAAATATTTTTAACACATCTTTCTGTTAAAACACTCAAATATTTTGATTTTCCTAAAATTCAAGTTATTTAGATAAGGTCATTCTACTTAACTAGTCCCATTTATATAACTAATGATGCCACCGCGTATTTCGAGTTTTCAATTAAATTTTTTTCAATCGTTTCATATAATTTGTTCATTCCCCTTTTCATTGTATTTTCTTGTGTAGATTAAGATAGTATTTAAAGGCTAAATACAGTTTTTTTGTAAATTCTTGCAGTTTTATTTACACTAGCTTTTAAAATAAATCTATCATTAAGGTTTTCGATTTAAATTCCTTTATTAATGCCCGAAAGGTTTTATCAAATCCAGGAAAAAGACAATTAGGGATTAAAATTTTTAACTTGCAGTTGGGATTAATTTTCCGAATCATACTTGTTATTTGCCTCTTAATATACATTCTGACAAATTCATTGTTGCTCCATGATTTTATTGATCCTTCCTGCTTTACTTTAAGTATGGAATCAATTGTTTCATAGTGCTATTCATTTAAATATATTATGCAATAACCTGAATTCGAAATTTTAGGTATTACTACAACCATCTTTGTGTTGTCGACGCCTTCTTTCTACCCCACCTCTTTAAATCTAGATTAGAATAACTTTCATTTTTACCGCTGAGAAAATAAGATATAATTATTAGAAAATCTTAGTAGTTAAAGTTGAGACTTAAATTTGAGTTAATTTCTTTCATCCAAAGGTATGAACGATCCAACATGAATACGATCTTTTGGGATACAAGTGTAACATCTCATTAGGACTCATAACAAATCATTCTGAACAATTACATTCTACTGTATGTTTCTCTTAGATTTGAAAAAAAACTGAGAAAAGAAGCTGGCAGTCACTGATATATCTAAAACGCTCAAAGAGATGTATACTAGATTATATATATATATACATACAAGAAAATTATGCATTACTCATACTCACAACAATTCACCATATTATGAAATATAAAAAAAACAGACTATAAATATAATTTGGGAAAAATGTTAATTACCAGCTAGATGACAGGTCACAGGTCTTGAGCACCATCTACAAAGTTGAAATTATGGGATGGAAACAGTCTAAGTGGAAGCTGAAAGTCTTAATGAAAAAAATGGACCAATCTATTTTGAAGAACGATGTTGAAGCGGAACAGGTGAACAGGAAAGTAGATTCTAGATCAGCACAGTAGCAGTCCCAAATGTTCCGCAGTAACAAAACAGCAAAGGTGCTAGACGACGGTTCCTTAATGATATCCCTCCGTCCTTCGGATGAATAATTACAAACTTAGTATCGGCCAGATCGTTGCAGGAGCGTAGTGGAGTAGGCTGCGTCAATAACGTCAGGAAATGACACTGTACACATGCCGGTTGGGAATGCGTATGTAGGAGCCATAAAAAAACTAAGCATGAAGCCAAAGCTTTGTTACAAAAAAATCATTTATTCTCCATCAGAAATCACTTCATCTATTACTTGAGTACAACTTAAGAAAATGTTCTATATACAAATGGAAGGTGAGCTTGAGTCAACATGAGCTCAAAAATAATGGTGACCATTCCGGTCAAAAGTCAGAAGCATAACAAACAAACATTGCAAGTTGAATATATATAAAAAAGGGGCCCCCCAAAACAGAATTGGCAGAGCCAAAACTGATGGGGTGCTTAAAAGCAAAAATATTAGAGTCAACTCCTTCTAAAAAAATGGCTGTCTACTATTCATTTTTCATCACTGGACAGGCGTGCAAAAAACGAGAAAAGCGAGGGTTACAATAGCGAGAAATGCACCAATTAAACAAAAAGCTGACACTCGTCCAAGGCTTACGCAATATTACCTCAGCACGGAGGAAAATAGACAGTACAAACAACGCGAGCGCTTAATGGCCAACAAAAGGAACCCGGCAATGCCGAAACCTCGCCAAGAGGAGAAAAAGTCTAGCGTTCGGTGAAATTGAGGCCCGTGAATGGTTTAGCCCCGATATTACTAACTTTGCGCCTCTGCTCGATTGGTCGTACCAGGGGAGAAAGACCTACTCGGAGAGCACTTTCACGCCAAGCTGACGCCAAGTTCATTCGCGGGAAAAATCTTTCGGACAAAGGAGGACGAGAGGCACAACTTTTATGTCTACCTTAAACGGATTTTATGGTCCAATTTAGGGAGAAAACGTAATACGACATGCGTGGACAAAAGGCTAGTTAGATGTTCACAAGACACAACCTGCAATTACCAGCCATAAAATGTACATTTTAGACAAACTTAACAAGGGAATTCTGAGACTAACACCTGGTTTAGCAAATTACGGTTGAAGCTTTTACGGTTTAAATGGGCAACAGCTAAATTCTCAAGAACACACAGAACAGGGAACAGTATAGAAATTACACTATTTTATTTTAAGGAACAACTATTCAGAATTAGAGATTTTATATTAATTTAACGTGCGTTACCAGCTCAACCAAATTAATTATTTCTGGAACGAATTCCTCGTTACAGATGTATTGACTAAAAAGATCGAGATATGACTTAATTGTTTAAGCTGTAAAATACAAAATAACCGTGTGCAACCCAGGTAATTCTAAGAGATTACGGTCACCTCCACTTTCCTGTACAAGCCACTATCAAACTGAAGACCTGTGCTGCGTAGCTATTCCTGCAAACTCAGCCGAGGGTTGAGTTCCGGTGTTCGGTGGGGTTTCATATAGACCTGGGTGCCGGACGGACAGTACAGATCTGCCGACCCATTTGGGCAATCCTGGCACCCGTCCTACCTAGGTAAGCCAGAACAATACATCGTCCCGCCGCTAGGCATTCAACAAGCGTAGAACTAGAAGA
Organism: Dolomedes plantarius; assembly: GCA_907164885.2. Classification (NCBI taxonomy): domain Eukaryota; kingdom Metazoa; phylum Arthropoda; class Arachnida; order Araneae; family Dolomedidae; genus Dolomedes; species Dolomedes plantarius. The sequence goes on along the minus strand of OU015497.1, from coordinate 59,480,922 downwards.
CGTTGCGCGACCTTCACTGCACGCGATCCATACTTTCACAGAGTTGCACAGGTCCGTAATTAGTTTAGGACTCACGGAGCTACAGGAGCTAACGCCATGTGGCGTTAATCGAGTCCCCGACGTCCATTATCTCTGATAGGTTGGGCCATAGCCCAGTTTTCAGCCGGATTGCGAGGAAGTGGAGAGAGCCGACTCTAAGATGTTGATACAGCGACTGCCTCAGAAGTTACCACTCCACCGGGAGACTCACACTAGCGCTCTTCATTACCAACACCTTGGTTCTCACAATGAACCTTGGAGCCCTGGGATCAAGCCACACCACTCCACCGCCGACCCCCGGCCTTTCCAAACTAGCTAAATAGATTCCATTCCATCAAGAGAACCACCTACATTATCAAGAGAACCACTACTATATTAACCCCTTCCGTAACAGCATATGTATATGAAAATTACATGCAAAACCAGTTTTTCGGGCATTTAGATTTAAAATATCAAGTAGTAGTTTTCAGATAAATGAGATGCTTTTATTCATATTAATAAGAAGAGATATAGGTATCGAGATTTAAATCGATATATATATATATATATATATATATATATATATATATATATATATATATATATATATATATATATATATATATATATGTATATATATCAATATCTAAATCGATACATACAGAAATATAACGATATCTAAATCGATACACATAGAAATATAGCAATATCTAAATCGATACACATAGAAATATAACGATATCTAAATCGATACATATAGAAATATAACGATATCTATATCGATTTATGTAAAAATTACATAAAAAGTTAATTTACAGTTCTGTCACCAGTGGATCCATCTGTGGATTCACTGGTGTTTGTGGAGAATCAGGCCATGGATTCCTACGTGGATCCACTGGTACAGAAGGGCTTAATAGAACCATCATAACAGTTCATGTTGTTGTTGTTGTTGTTACCGTTACCAGTGCCCCCTGGCCGGAAGTGTTCTAGACAAGGTCCATGTAGCCTTTGCAAGCTAAAGGTTGCGACACAATTTTACGGTAACACCACAAGGTTCTGAGTTCGTCCTAACCCGGTGCCACCACAATTTTGACCGAGCACTTCCAAGGGCGATATCTGGGGATCGTACCCTCTCCCACTCAAGACTCTCCGTTCTACGGATTTAACGTGCCCATATCCGGCCTCGACACGAATATATTTAATGCCACTTGTTATTCGAACCGAGCACTCCGAAAACTGACTCGCTACAACTAAATTACCTCAGGCCCCTATATAAGCTCATAATCCGCAATATCAAACCCATCCACTGGAAAAATAGAGTAAAAACAAAATTTGTTATACCTTTCTAGCAAGCTAAATAAACTGTTACGACAATATAAAAATTATCAGCTAAAAACGTAGTTTCACAGCAACAATAGATTTGTAAAGGTGCGTACAATACATACAGCGAACAATGGGTAACGAGCGAAGTAGTTCGTTAAATGTATGCGTAACACCACTATTTGTACGCCTTTGTCAGGGTTCTCTCCATAGACGGTCCATCAAAGGAAGTTTGTCATTCTTCATTAGCCGTAATTCGCTGTATGTGTACACGCCTAAAGTTTAGCTTGGAATCTTTATTTATTTATTTATTTATTTTTTGCTTGGAAATGTCCTTTCGAGTAATAAACTTACTTTCGTTGTTCATTATCGTATAATAAAGGTTGAAAGATAACTTACCAAAATAATTCTCTACTCAAAAATGAACGAACGGATGCGCAAGCTTTCGTTTTGTAAATGTGGACGGTTAACCGAATTTCAAACCAAACGCCGAATTGAAATTTGGCTCAATTTGTCCATTACCCATCGTTCGCCATCATTCACGGTATGTTTACGCTCTTTAATACGGCTCGTTTCAGGTACGATGTTTTATCAAATGAAAAAACTGGGAAGCGTTTGTTGAATGGTTGTGATATTAACGGATAAACCAAAATTTTTTACTGTCATCAGTAAAATGAGTTCGCCAAAGGTCGAAGAAATTATTGTTAATTTTTTTTTTAATTTAGATACTTTGCCCAACTTTGGAAATTTGCGCAGATTTCCCGCAGTTTTTTTGACGTTTCTTTATTCCTCGGAGCTTTCTTTCTCCTCTCTTTTGATTATATAACGTCACTTCATTAGAATACATTGAATTCAGTCATTGTATGACATTCTATGAATAAATCCTCTTTAAAAAATCTTAAAATTTACTTATATCCTAAAACTGGTATGAATTCTCTTAAGATGCAAATAAACTTCTAGGTCAGAACTCCAAAAGTCAAACAACTGAAGACATTGAAGGGAATCAATTCGTTACATTGATGAAATATTACTAGAGTGCATTTTTTATATAACATTTTATAAATGTCAAACATCCCCAAATATGCACACACGTAAGAAAAAAATAACATCTTAGCAATCAACAACAATAAAAATAGTTCACCAATTAAGAAAGCAGACAGTGATGAGCAAGATTGCAAATATTTTCCGGAGTAAGGTGATATTACCATATTCTTCAATTAAGGAAAATAAATTTCAAAGGAAGAAACACATATTAAAACATTATAACAATTCATTTGGATCAACTTGGAAATTCATTATTGAGGTTTAAATTTAACCGATACGTATGTTTATATACTGATCATTCATAACTGAAAGCTATTAACATTTACGGAAAAAAAATTAAATATACTTCTTTTGATGTTCACAAAAATAAGGAAATTTACGGGAACAAGGGACCTTTGATCTAAATTAAAAGGACTCATAATTTCCTAATTTTTATAATTTTCAGTTTTTAACTGTATATACAGAATAAGAATAATTTTCTTTTTACTACATTGAAGACCCTTTAATTTCGAAATAAATATTTTTTTACCCTTATATTTTAATTTTATTACACTTATATTTTAATTTTATTACCCTTATATTCTTATTAGATTGAATATTTTTCGAAATAAATATTTTCTGAAGAATCAAAAAGTAAAGTTGATTTATATTTTATGTTCTACAGGGATGAAAAAAAACTAAAACATCAAATTATTTCCGCGGTACAACACCGTTCCCCTATTGATTAAAATATTTAAGTAAGTGGCCATAAAATAATTATTATTTGCACTTAATGTATTGCCTTTCAAAATCAACAAAAAAGTAAGTTTAAAGGAAGTTCAGATTTGCGATACAATTTTATTATTATTTGTTTGAAATGCAAGATAACTTATTGTGACTTTTCATATGACTCAGAAAAACTGTGAAAAAGTATGTAATTTTAAAATGTACAAATTTTAAAAATAAAGTTTACTGAATCGTTAGGCAATCGTAAAAGCGGAATCCCCCCAAAAAATCTCAAATGGCCTCTTGAAATAACGAAATTCTGGCTAAATAAAAGAATTTTTTATTGTAGTGAAACACCACTAAAGGAAGCAATCCGTAAAGGCATTAAAAGTTAAAAAAACGAGAAAAGATATAATTATATGTTTTTTTCCTTTGTAAGACAAGACTTGATTTTTCCAAAAAATACATTTAAAAAAACGCATATATACCAGCAAGTACTACTATCCACTCTAAAAGTTTCTAGCCTGTTTTCTATTAGACTGGCCTAATACTTGTAAATATTGGTTTTCCTGGAAGGTGTAAAAGCCTTCATTTATATAATTTTTTTTGCCAGCTACTTTTTTTTTCTTTTTAATTTCCAATCGAAGTAACAGATGTGAGCATTAAAAAAGAACATGACAACCAATTTTACGCTATCGCAAATAACAGACTGTTGACATCAAGAAGAAAGCAATTAAAAATAGTCCTTTTAATTTAGATACAATTTTTTAGTTTTGGAGATTCTTAAAAAAGAAATCAGTTGTTAAAATTATTATTTCATGGTGATTTTTAATTTACTCCTAAAGTTTAGCGTAGTATCATTTGCTATCCGTAATTAATTAGGAAAATATGCTTTGTGCACAATGTCACACGCAATTAAAAATTTTCCTGCTACAGTTTTATTTTAATTTAATCAAAGACATCAAAAAGGTATCAAAACATGTCCTTAAAAATATAATTGGTTTGAAAAATTTAGAATCTAAACATGTAGTTTTTAATGTTCTCCCGATTTCTGTTCCTAACTCATATTGATAAAAGTTGAACAAATAAACGACGAGAAATTCCTGCATTTATTGGGATAAAATGCCTTTGAACGCTTTAACTTATTTAACATATTCGTTGAAAAGAAATTTTGCCATTCGCAACCGCTATAAAAATTTTTTTCCCGATTTCCATACATTTATTTTTGCTCACATAAGGTATATGGCTACCCTCAAATCGCTGTGTTTGCAAAAAATTTTGAATTTTTTTATTATTTTAAATTAAAGTTCAAACATTTAGGATTCCAAAAATGCTTTACTTTTGGTTCAGAGATAATTAGAAGCAAAGTTCTAGCCCAAATTATAAACCTGAAATGAATTTTCTGAAACCGGAAGCTACCTTTTAAAGGTCCACGGAAATGTAAACAATGCATTTATACAGATATTTCTTTACTTTAAAAAAATTTTAATGCTCATTTTTCATTTTTAATGCAGAACTAAGTTTTCTCTATTTACTTTAAAGACCATTAAAAGACCATTAAAGGACTTGGTGGAAAGGGTAAAGTAACTGATAACTTTAGAGACAAGCTACAGAACTGTTATGGGATAACAATTCGCAGCAATGTTGGAAGTCTTCATGTGACATGGAACTCGACTTTTGTAATTATTTTAATTATTATATGTTTTAACTCTAAAAAAAATTATATTTTCTTTTTTCACAATTTCGAAACAACATTAATTCGGTTCCATGCACATTTATAAGTGTATTTATTTTATTTTGTAAATCTTAAATTGTCTATGTGCTGAAAGTCATTCCTGTGTTTTTTTTGCACCGGTTTTCCTAGAAGGTGGGAATGTGCCTCCCGTATGCAATTAAGTGTGACCTGTTACAGTACGGATAGTATACAAGGTCATTTGCACGAGAAGGGAGAACTACTTGCCACCCTCTCGGTCATAAAGGGGACATAGTTTCTCCATAGCAACGACCCAGCAACCATCTTTTAACCAATCATATATTTGAAAGGTCTTAATTGTTCTAGAACATTTTCTGACCTCTGCGTTTTCGGTGCTAGGAAGTTTTAACTGTTTTTTGAGTCAGTTGGAAAAAAGGCTGCGACGGCGAGATTGCTCGAGGTTGTCTGCTCTTCAGCCCCAGTCGCCATTTTTTTATGCTGAGATTTCTTGTCTGCTTTTGGACCAAGTTCAGTACGACAATGAGTAATAATCATCAGTCTATAATAAGGGTGGTGGTGAGTAATCATAATTTGTAATATATTTTATCAGGCGACAGCACAGAAAAATTAATATATGTAGATACGATTTATTATGTGTCCAAATACTACTTTCTTAATGTATGTAGATAATTATTATGTTGTTTCTGTGCAAATTGTAACCAACAATAAATTAGTTTTAAATACGAAGAAGAGATATTAAATGCTAATATTATTTATTTGTATTGAGTTTGTTTTTCTAATTATCTCAGACATGTGTAAGAATGTGTTTTCTCCAATTAACAATTTTAAAAAGTGCCACTATACGATCATCTATTTTCTTACATGTTCTAATTCCACATAATACTTCAAAATATGCAATCAGCAGTATTAGCTGCATTTTTTCATTGTTGCTCAAGCAATGAAAAGTCGATACATGGACAGTGTCCTGAGGGTCCCAAAATTTGGTCTAAATACAAGCAAGTTTTGCATGATGAAAAGCAGTTTTCGGAAAAATCCCCAGGACTTCCAGATACAATTATCAATATTATAAAACCAGCTTACTTAGATAAGAATTTTGTGATCAGAAGTTACTAAAAAAGTGTTTGCATGGCATGACTCAAAACAATGAATCATTTAACAATGTTTTATGGAATATTTTGCCTAAAGAAAATTTTGTTCAACTGCAAACATTGTTATTACGGGCTTCTATTGCAGTGTTACTGTTTAATTAAGGTCTTTTGGGTCTCGTTCCTGTTTTCAATCATTTAAAAATGAAAACTGTACCAGAAATGCTGAAAAAGTACATGGAAATTGACATTGAGCGAATAATGAAATCGAGGCGACAAATTCTGCCAACTACAAAAACATCCAGGAAAATACTAAAAGCTAAAATAAAATCCAAACTAATTAAAAATGAAGCCACGAAAGGCTTAACCTACAAATATGGTCAATTTTGAGGTTGTAAAGTTTATACATAATTTTTTGTGCTACATAAAAATCTCCATGTGCGTTTTCTGGAAAACTGCATTTTTCATTTTTTTTTGAGTTTACGATAAATCTCATTTCTTAAAAGATTTTTAAGATATTAAAATAAATTTTTTCACAAGGTTCAGCTCATCAAGGGGTATGTTATGAACTAATTAATTTAAGAGCTATTTTTATTAAAAAATATATGATTTTTTTTTTAAATCTTGCTGTGTATACAAAATTTGGTATATGTTAGTAAGTTTAAGAGGTATTGTAAATATTTTGCTTCATAACACAGGTAAGTGATTTACTAATAAATTGTTGTAAGAAAAAGTGAAATATCTTGGTTAGATTTTTTTAAACCAATGCGAAGGTACTTGTACTCAAACATTCGCCTATACTTCGCCGCAGTTATACTGCCCATTTTATTGTGGGGGCACCATACAGGCGGACAGCATTACCCCCTATGAAGGGACGACACGAACGGAGACATTTTTCGTGGCGCAACGCCGGGATTCAATCTGAGCACCCTCAGCACCGCAAACTTGCTGTACCACAGGGCCGCCACAAGCCCAAGGTTAGATTTTGTTTTAGAAGATTTGGAGGAAACGCTAATTTTTACTAAAATTTAACTAAAAAAATGTTTAACTTTGAAAAGTTAATAAAAATTCCATTCAATTCTCTTAAATTCATAGTTTTATTCCCTGTTCTAACTAAAACCACTTGTGTTTCATAAAAATTTTCTATTTTTTAAAAAAAGTACCCAAAAGGTAGGCACATACGTTGCAGTTCTTTTCCTTGAAAACTCTTCTTTACATGCTACCAGAAACAAGAAGAAAATATAGACTTCACCTTCAGGCAATTTGCCAGGTGACAAAATGCATAAGGGTCGCAGGGCAAATTGCAAATGCTTAACACTACCACCATACAAGAAAGGCTTAGACATGGGTCTTGGCAAAGGACTCCTAAGCAAAGCATTGCCAATGAGCACATTTAAAGGGAATGGAATTCCAGATGAAGAATTTCTTTAAATTTGTATTAAGGGCTGCAAAGGGCAATCATCCAGCTCACATCAGAAAAAGCCATTGCCAGTCACGAATAGCGGTACAAAAATTTCAGCTAATCTCTTTTAACGAAACTACCGAGGGTTATTAACGAAGGATTACTTATCGTTGCTTACCTTTTATTACACATTTTGATACTTTTCTGTTTAACTGTTTACTGCTTGCTCAAGCGATACAGACTGGGTTTGGCACGCTGCCATAATTATAACTCGAGATGACGGACGTCTGAATTTTTTCTTTACTGTGGACAATTATGAAGGAATGTAATTCTACGTTAAAACCGAAATTAAATTTTGCACCACAATTCGGGACTGACGATATTTCTTTCTAAACAGGCGCTGGATGATTGCAATTCATAACTCCCCAGTAAAAATATAGAGAAATTCTGGATTTGAAATTCCTTTCCTTCATTGGCTACGTCATTGTCAATGTCTTGCTGAGGAGTCCATAACAACTTCGAAACCTACTGAAGGTTTTTAAGCTATTTGAAAGTTTTTAAGCAAGGTGATTACGTACGATCATGACATGGTTTCATCCAAAGAGACCCAGCAACGGTCATAAATATTTTAAAGGCAGTATGCTAACATTTAGTGAAGCCGAATTTTATTGTCGTATGAAAAATGTGTATGGGCATAAATATTTCTCACAGTGTACAGTTTGCAGATGGTTTAGTGAATTTCGTAAGGGAAATGTGGCCGACGAACATACTGTAATGACTGGGACAGCCCCGCGCATGAATTCTAAGAAAGACGTGCGGATGTTGGAATCTCAGTCGAGTCATCTATGTCGTCGAGGTCACCTTAACGCTTAGGCCGTCTGCAAACGGAGCAACTCAAAAGAAACTGATAACTGACTCCAATCACAAACAGTCTGTGATGAGTCGTAGCCTATGTAATTGAATGGAGCCATGGCGCAACTTGTTACTAACCCGCAGCAACGCGTTTGTAATTAGTCGCAGGCAACTCAAAGTGTCGAGTCACTAGAAACTTCAGTCGCCAGTTTCTCTTGCGTTGTGCGTGTTATTACACAATCTATGTTACAGCCGCTCTTTTGGCAAGCTGCCAAATGACATACACGAGAGTCATGTGACTTCTGCCTAGCGATGAAATGAAATTCTAACGTTTTTGTTGTATGGAATATGTGCACGCATATGTACAGTTAATTTTTAAACGATTGATCAAAGACAATCTATTTTGACAATTTTTTAAAATAAATTAATTTCTGATAATAATTTAACTAAAAAATGCCCGGAATAATGATGTTCTTCCTTCCATGACAGGTTGCAAACTATTGGTTTGAATCACTTTTGAGTAGGCCCGTGTGCGGAGCCGCATCACTAATGAGTTTGCAACCGATAAGCAATTTCAATCGCTAACCAGTTCAGTTTCCTATGAGTCGCTCCAGCGTTACAATAGTTGTGGAGAAGGCGCCGACGATTAATTTCCACGAAGAAACTTCCTTTCAGATATTTCCCCCTTCTCAGACAAAAGACGATCTGGTAACAATCGTCTGTAGACTCTTGGGAGCAACTCTGCCAAGACGGACCACGTGGGCGGAAACTTCAAGGAACAGAGCGTGTTCGACAACCTCCCCACAGAAATATCTAAGAGAAATACACTCGACACCCCGAGCGGTAGTCCTCAGTCGTTCATTTACTTTTCAGAGAGTAAGTGAGCCTGACTAGAAGGCCCCTGCAACGGACGCGTGCCTCGCCAGAATGGAGAGTTCAGCCAACTCATCATGACATAGAAAATCCTAATGTTTTTGTAATTTTAATATTATTTTGCAAAGTGTAGAGTTGCCTTATTTAGCCAAGAAGACCAAATAAATGTGTTGGTGAATTTTAAAGGCTGTCAGTCTCGATTTAGGCAAATTCCTTACAATACAGATACCTGCCCAACACTTGACAATTACCATGGAATCCATTGAGGCGTGGACAAGATTTGTTGCTGTATTTCCACTGCGAAGTCCTCACCCGTCACTTATATAGTTCCTTTCTGTTGAATCTGCAACTACCACATATTCGGCCCACTGAAAAAGGCTCTCAAGGACCACGGATTTGCTATTGAGGCAGAGGTCCACGGCGCAGCTCAAGACTAGTTCTGCAGACGACTACGGTCGTTCTTCGCTTAGGTATCCAAAATCTAATGACAAGCTGGGATACTTCTTCAATCGACAAATCGACTACGTTTTGCGGATATGTAGCTCATGTATCGCTATTTATTCCTGTATGTTCATATATTCAAAATAATAAACCATTACACAAAAAAGGCCATGAGTCTCACTTTCGTTTGGGCCACCCTTATAATCTTCCAAAACCTGTCGTTTAATGATTTCAGTTTTCGTTAATTTATACCTAAGTGAAATAAAAATAGCTATTTAAAATTAAATACACAGTTTTATTCACAACTGATTATGGAAAATAATCGCAGAAGGCAAGCCAGATATTTTTCTATCGATAATATGCAAAATAAATATATCCTGGGATTTGCAGTTCGTTGGATTTTAAAATAGCCTGCCAAAATTTGTATATTTCCTTTATCTCTCTCTTTGTTTATATTTCCCTAATCTTTTAAAAATATTTGCTTGTACCAAAAAAATTTCACGGGAAGTCGAGTGATTTTTTATTTAAAGAAATCGGGTTGAAAAAAGTTTGCGAAACCACTGACTTAGAGCATCCGATTGCAGATTGGAAGAGGTAGACTCCCCAGCCCTATCTGTTGGTCGTTACATTACGAACCACGGATGGTAAGAACGATTAAGTGCCGTTAGGCAAAGGAATGTTATATCTACAATGAAAAACTCTGGAATGTGGAAAACAAATATATGGCATGGTACAAGATGTGCCTAAATCATTTTTTTCCAAGATGGCTTTGTTTGCTTATGGCTCTTTAAAAAAATCTTGTTTTCAATGCCAGAAGTACCTAAATATGTCCGATGCTTTAAAAGTGTTTATTATACCATTGTACAGACTTGGGTACTTCTTACATTGAAAATAATATTTTTTAGAGACATAAGCAAACAAAATCATCTTTGAGACAACTGACTGAGGCACTTCTTGTACCGATCCACAGAAATAAAGTTAATATGTCTATCAAACACCCTGTGTTAGTAGCCGAAAGGAAAAGGATAAATTATATGTGGACAGACGTTGAAAATTACAGTTATCTACATTACCAAGGTAATTTAATGATTAGAAATCCGAAATGCTGCAAGTTCTCAACTTTTTCGTACACAGTTGTCTTAGAACACCTTGATACTATTACCTCTTAATGATAAATATTTAATGATTGCGAAGCAGTAGGGATTTTCTAACAGTTAGTTCCCAAATTGAGTTTTTAATGCCTTTGATCTATGTCCATTACAATACTACTGGACTTCGTAGTACTTAATAATATGATTAGTAAAATTAATATACATTGAAGAATTTACAGAGAGACTAATGAAGAGCTTATTATTTACTATAAGATTTGAATAATTTAATTTAGCGTTACTTAAAAATTACCAATATCAGTTCTACTCTTTTATCAAAGGGTTATTCCCGGCGAGAGATACTGAATCTGCGACACTTCAGAACAGTAAGTGATAACACAAACCATGCACAAGCCAATTGTTGTTCATTAATAATATGGTTCACTTATCTTTTTTTATAATTTGAATAAAATTTTAGAAAATTTGATTGGGAGAAACTTGAACGATAATGGCTACCATTAATACCTATAATGGCTACCATTATTGGCTTACCAATAATGGCTACCATTATTGGCTTACCAATAATGGCTACCATTCTCAGTATTTACTAAGTTTTGAATTAAAACTAATTAACATTTGGTATTCAATTTTGATTTTCAAAAACAATTTTCCTTTCTAAAGTTAAAACTAAAAGCATCAATACTTTCATTGCATCTGTGGTCAAAACTATCCAAACACTTGCAGATTGACGATTTCATGTATATTCCTTAGATCATTAAGTAATGAAGGTAGTGATGTTCGCGGATAAGTTCAGAAACCTAATACAAAACGAATCTTAGTCGAGATAGAATGAGCAATTGTACTTAGCAATTATAAACAGGGATGGGTGCCAAGTTCGTTTGCAACAAATTTCTTCAAATTTGTTGCAAACGAATTCCCTCCTCTTGTTTTTATTTGCCCAGTCAAATTTAAGTCACATTTTGTGGAATTGGACATGTAAAGGTTCCAAGTCACCTAGCCGGTAATTATAACCACTTCATAAGAGAGACTTAAATTTGAATGCTAAAGACGTTGCAAAGAGAAAACCGTATGTGTTCAGTGAAAAAAAAAAGAAATATGATCAATATTTTAAAACAGATCAAATGTTATGATAACACAATAACTTTTCTATTGAGATCTCAGTGCATTGGATTTTTACGATCCACCTGTCTTCCATTGGACTAATATCAATTCAAAAAGTACCAATTTTCCATTAAAATGATCTAAATCTCAGCAACAGTAACTACTTGAATATTGACAAAAAACTATATAATGAAGAATATTTTCACATTCTAGCAAGACAGTACTTGGTAATGCAAGTTCGAGTCCCTATTTTAAGGAAATAGGGAAACAGTATGGTACAGTGTTGGATGCTTCTCACTGGGGCGTAATTTTGATCAAGAAATATTAATGCTGCAGCATAAAATAATGCATCATATTATTTGTCACGGGCTTGTGGCGGCCCTGTGGTACAGTGCGCTGGTTTTCGGAGCTGAGGGTGCTCAGATCGAATCCCGGCGTTGCGCCATGAAAAATGCCTCCGTTTGTGTCTTCCCTTCATAGGGGGTAATGCTGTACACATATATGGTGCCCCCATAATAAAATGGGCAGTAAAACTGCGGCGTAGTATGGGCGAATGTTTGATTGCAAGTGCCTCCGTATTGGTAAAAAACAAAAAAAAAAAAATTATTTGGCACTTCCAACATTTATGACAGAGCATGTTCGATTTCTAACTTTCTAACGCAGGCCTCAAAAAATCGTGGCCGAGGATTTGAATACAGAATAAATTGACTAGCTTAGGTATGAATCTAATCTAACCCCTTTAGAAAGAAACGGAACCCGTTTTTTAAAGTTAACCTCAATGTTTGGTAGTGGAAATTTTTCTAGACTCGTGTTCAAGAAAAATGGAGAATTTTTTTATAGTTGTAATTTAATATCAAGACGATAAATTTTTCAGTTTTTTGAAATTTGTAATAGTATTAAATTTTAGTCCAAATAAACACTAGCTACTATTTCTAGATGTGATGAATAGGAAAAAAGACATACATTTCGGGATCTTTTAATGACAACGGTTTTATGCAAACTTTTTTCTTTTAATTTTCAGGATATATTAGTACAGTTGAATATTTTAAAAATATTTTTGTTACAAAGTTGCCATAAAAACAGAATAAACATTAATCGAGACTGCTGGTAAATGCCATTCTTTTATCAAACGTATCTTTACATAACTTCAAGTAGAAATTTGATAAAATCCTCTCATACAAGAAATGTATTCAAAGCTTACTTCGCCGTTAAGTGCGTAGGTTTTTTCATTTAATTTTCAGGATATATTAGTATAGTTGAATATTTTAAAAAATATTTTATTACATAGATTCCATAAAAATAGAATAAACATTAATCGAGACTGCTAGTAAATGTCATACTTTCATAAAACGTATCTTTACCTAACTTCAAGTAGAAATTTGTTAAAATCCTGTCATACAAGAAATGTATTCAAAGCTTACTTCGCCCTTCAAGTGCGTAGGTTAACATTTTATCATATATCGTCAGGGCGCTTATTACCGTGTGTTACTGCATAGAATTAAACTTGCTAATTTATTTGATCTAAAATCCTTAAACTCATCATATTTTGTTTATAATGAACAATTCCAAGTTTATCATCAATAAGGTTAAACTTCGATATAATAGAAGGAAAAAAGCATTTTTTAAGATAAAAGGTATGGGCGTAATACATTTCATCATATTCGTCTTTATTTTTTATTTGAGACATATTTTCAAAGTAAAATAAATTATTTTTTAAAGTTGGGGGTGTTTTATGTCGCAGAAAAGGTTTTTTTTTTCCAAATGTATAGTGACAATACTCTAGGGCGAATTTAATTAAATTAAACAATAGGTTTAATGTTATTAAATTTATTTAAATGTTAACGAATATTAATGAACTAAAATACATTATCATGCAAATCTCTGAAGCACTAGATTATTTTATATTACAAATTTTTTTAAAATACTATACAACATAGAAAGCAGTGTTCAAGTTTCTCCCAATCAAAATGAAAGCCATAGAATGGTAGCCATTATGTATTTGCCTATGTATTTGCATTTTTGGGGGGTATAAATGTGTAAAATGAATATATGGTAAATCTTTGTAGAAGTAAATTTCTTTATCCAAGCAATTTACAAGTAGTAGTATAACACATTACGTATTTCATTGAAGGCAATATTTTTGGGAGAGCAGTGATTGTTGTTGTTACTAATCCTATCTGATCTAGTCGATATGCTAGACCCCAAAACATTTAAAAAAATCCAAGACAAGGAGGGGACTCTGCATCAAATCCTCCTTTTCAAGCCCCAAGCAAGAAATAAGATGGTCAGGGTGGAATTATTGACGTTACATTTTCCACAAATGGGGAAGATCCTATTGCCTTGAACAAATTTAAGGCACTTCAGGTGACCACTTAGGAGTCTTGACAAATAAGTCTACTGAACACGATTGCTCACAAAAGTTATTGCGATAGCTTCCACCGGCTGTCTGCCACAATACTAGTCATGTGCTGGAGGATATCGCCATGAAATGGCTATGACAGATTAAAGTCTTGTGCAGATCTCCAGAAAAGTTAAAGGTGTAATCCATTGTAGTTTCCTCCTTAGCCAGGACACCACCCGCTTCGTTGCCGCTGAGACCAATATGTTACGGGTACCACTGCAAATAGATATCATGGTAGTAAATTGAGAGTTTCAGAGAGTGTCCTTCAAAAGTAGTGTCAATGTCACCCATTTGGTAAGCCAGGGAAAGGGGACTGTTTCTCTTTAATCTTTGATTTCCTGTCCAGTTATGAAGAAACATAGAGGTACGATTGTGAGTACAAAAACTGTAATGTTTATTAAAGTATTTTGCCAGTTTAACTCTACGTCTTAAAGTCAGTGGTTGTAGATCACATTCATAAAGAACTATTTCACCTGGGCAGTTGCTTCATAGGCCAGTAATTATGCGGGCTGCACTCTATTGAACACGTTCAAGCTTAAGTAGGAGGGTAGGTGAAGCACATTAGTAGACCTCTGAACTAAATTCCAAGAGCAGTGCTTAGAAGTACATGGTTGAATAATTTCTGTAATATGTCAAATTTCATCGCATGTTACATTAAATCGTTGAGAGTAGTCAAAGACATTAAGTACTGAAGGATTACGTTGGATTTCCTGTTTATTACTGAAGAGTTGTTTGAACGGTCTGAATTGCGTATAACATGTTAAATTTAAAGGACATATTATTACAAACAAATGAAACTTCGTTTAGTTCTTCAGTATTTCAATACAATAAAAATACTATATAATTAACACACAAGTTTAACCTTATGAAAGGCAAGAAGAAATGTAAAAAAAAATCTAGATACTCTTGGAGAACTGAAATGCAGGAGACATTTGGATTAAAATGAGAAAATAGTAAAAGATTCAAGAAATTTCGTGCGGTTTCATTAGGCAGTTAAAAAGTGAATGATCAGTGCAGTAACAAAACATAAATAACCTGTAATGTTGGCTCTTTTTCACAATACCATTTTTCGAGACGTCTGGAAAAAGACTACACTGCTAGGCGGTTGAAGAAATTATTTCATTAATTTGGTCTGAAGGAATAAAATTGACTGAGAAAAGACGAAAAATGGTCTATCTTCATAGATTAAAAGCTTTTATTAGATAAAAGCTTTTAAAAATTTATTAGAAAAATTATTACAATATAGTTTTGAACTTAGTCGAAGATATTAAATTACTGATTGATTGTTTCAAAGCTCTGTTTCAAATAACGTTACTGTAACTTTTAATTTAAAGGTCATATTATTACATTGAAATGAAAATTCATTAAATTAAAAGGATTAATCTATATAAATAAAGCAATTCCTATGTCGATTCACGATTCCGGTTGGACCGGGCTATCATTATAAAATTCGGTCATATTTGAAAATGTTGAAATCGATGTATTTTTTTTTTCAAGAAAGTACATAAATGTTACATATTTGGAAAGAGATTTAAAAACTGATAATTTTTTTCCGTACACTTATTCTGTTACTTTAATAGTTTTAGAGATATTTTAATTCTAAATGCATACTCCACCGATACAAAACGTAAACACAGCGTGATTCATTCACAGCGTTATTCTCACTAAAAAATGAATAACTGACAAGATCTATTTTACCACCATGTTTTGTTTTGCTATTATTGAAGTGTGTATAATGTTTTTCAATGTGATGTTTGAAATTCAGCCTACCAGTTTGACGTTTATACACATTTATACCAGTGTGACGTAATATTATATTTGCTTGGTTCCTGCACCTGCGATTGTTTGCAGGCTTGACACTATATTTTGTGTTATTGATACTTTACAATAACTGAAGATGGCAACTTCAGAAGATACTTCAGTCAATATGATGGAATACGTTTTAAGTTTTAATTGCGCTTTTGCGTTGATATGTTGTGATGTTTGAACTTCAGACAGAAGGAAGTGGAACTTCACTGGGATCGCCGAGTAGGGCATCTCAGTCCGATGTGATATATTTTGTTCTTCTAATTCTCAATAAACGTTCGTGTTGTTTAACACCTGGAACTCTTTAATACAAAAGAACCAAATGCCTACTGTGTTTAGTTTTTAAATTGATTTTGGTTAATAAAATTGAGATTTTTACTTTTCAGCCTTTAGTTGTTTACTATAAATGTATATATTTTATGTTTTACTTTTCAGGTTTTTTTGCTCCAATGATGAAAGGCTAAATCTAACTGAATTCTGAGGACTTTAATTATAATTTTTTACTTATATTGGGTTATCTTATTATTCATGCGTATATTGTATTCACATGCTTTTCACATGCTTTTTTTCTTATGTTATTTATACTGTGTTTAGTT
Source organism: Dolomedes plantarius (assembly GCA_907164885.2). NCBI lineage: Eukaryota > Metazoa > Arthropoda > Arachnida > Araneae > Dolomedidae > Dolomedes > Dolomedes plantarius. Next base: position 59,464,455 of record OU015497.1, on the reverse strand, counting down.
TTTAAATTGATTTTGGTTAACAATCATTCCACAATTTGTCATTTTTACTTTACAGCTTTTAGTGGTACAGTTTGCAAAATGCTTTTGTGTATTACTGCCTAAAGAAATTATTTTAAAGTTTTGCATGAAACTTAATGTAAATTGATAAGTAATTAACTGCTATTAACTATTAGTAATACACTTTAAAAATTCAATAATTAACTTTTTAATTACATTTTCGTTTAAAATTCAATAATTAACTTAGTATCAACTTTATAAAGTTTATTAATTTACCTAAATAAAGTTTTTTGTTTAAATGTTTTTGTGCGGGTTTGTCATTATCTATCGTGTTTATGACCTCAACATCCAATAAAATGGATATGCTCCCCTGAAATATTAAGAAATTTAAATTCATTAATTTCTTGAAAAACAAGCTTTTTAATGCCCATTTGTTTTAATAAACTATAATTATAAAAAAATATTTAAATTTTATTTTGTTCGATTCTCAAGAAGTTAATGCTGTTCCGTTAGAATTCAATTCCAGACTGGCACATGAAAATTTATCTTTTTGTAATGCAGGTATGCTCATATCAAACTAGGTGGTGGTGGGTGTTAATACGAGGAACAAATTTTTTTTTGTGGGGGGGGGGGGAGTCTGAAAATTAATAGTGCCTCTTATGAAAATTCTCCCTCTCACTGAATCAATTCAAAGCCGTCTGTCTGGTAGACGGATGGCCTGAGAGTAGCTGGTCGAAGCCCGACCATAGACGGTCTTCGCCGGGCTAGAAATACAATAAGAAAGTACTACAATATAATGGACTCGAGGGCCGACTGAAATTTAGGAGACTTTTAAGTTAAAAACGGGAAAATAATAAGAGATTCATGAAATTTCCTATAATTTACCTAAGCAGTTAAAAAGTGAATGATCAATGGAGTAACACAAAATAAATAGCCTTTTTTGATGACTTTTTTCCCCCAGTAACATTTTTCGAGATGTCTGGAAAATGACTACACTCTGATAAGCGGTTGATTTTTTTTCATTAGTTTGGTCTGGGGGGATTAAAATTTCCTGAAAATCGACGAAAAAAGTCTATCTTTATAGATTAAAAGCTTTTATGTGATTAAATACCCGGCCTTAATAGAGTAAAAAGATTTTGAGACATTTTACGTAAAATATTTTGATGCAGTATTTCATAAATTACTGGTAAAGTTATCTCATGTAATACGATAGAATGCATGTAGAAAACTAACGAGAAATAATGGAGGCACATAATATTTATTGTAAATATTTACGTAAAAATGGATTACAAAATCAAATATATTCTTCAACTTTTAAATAATTTATTTGAAACGTGAGGTATATTCGTTGAGAATATATTAACATATATAAACATATGCATATATAAACATATTATGCATTTGCATAATATGTTCATAGAAATATAGAATACGTACATACATTTAGACAATAAGAAACTCAGAATTAAGGAAACAGCACAGAATAAGTAATATTTGCAGAATTTCAAATTTTTCATAAAGGATAATATGTGTTTCTCTAACCTGTCCATTTTTTATATGTTGTACCAACTAAGCTCCAGTTTTGAAACATGTAACGCACATATTATCGTATTTAAGACACATTGGAAATCTTCTCTTGTGTAGTTTCATGTTATGAAATCAAATATCTTCGTCAATTATTAGACAACTGATTTTAAATATAAGGTATATTATTTGAGATCGCAATATATAAAGATATTATACATTTGTATAATATGTTTATACACATGTATAATAAGGATAGACGCTTAGACAATGAGAAACGCAAAATTGAGGAAAGGGAATAGGATAAGTAATTTTTGTGGAATTTAAAAATTTTCATAAAGAAATTACGTGTTCCTTAAAACCATCGCTTTGTCATACGTTGCACCCACTAAACTCCAGTTTTGAAACATGTAACGTATGTATTATCCTATTTAAGACACATTTGAAATCTTTTCTTGTTTAGTTTCATGTTACAAAATCAAATATCTTCTTCAATTATGAGATAACTTATTTTAAACGTAAGGTATATTCGCTGAGATCACAATATATAAACATAGTATACATTTTTATAATATGTTTATGCACATATATATTAAGGATAAACATTTAGACAATGAGAAACGCAAAATTAAGGAGTAGGAATAGAATTAGTAATTTTTGCAGAATTTAAATTTTTAATAATAGATTTTACGTATTTCTTAAACATGTCCTTTTATCATATGTTGCACCAAATAAACTACAGTTTTGAAACATGTAACATATATATTTTTCTATTTAAAACTTGAAACCTTCTCCATTTGTAGTTTCATGTCATCTCTTAGTAACAGTACATTGTTCGTTTAGCTGTTATTCTGTATAAGTTATTCTATAACGACGTGCTAACCTGAAAATACAATTGAGGCTTGAAAGCTTACAACTACAGGTCTAAAAATAAATCAAAAGTATAGATCCAAAATCTTGTAAAGCATAATTTTCGGATGGAGAAAATAAAGTTTGATAAAAGAAGTCAAACAAGCTAAACAATAGTATAACTGTTTGTCTTTATTGGTGTATTTTCGGGGATTTATTTTGTATTACAATTCTGCAATGAGGAATTAATATTTATGCACTGAAATGAAATAATGTAAGATAATAAGGATCTTTCAAAATTCAAATACAGTGGAACATAAGAGATTTTTAGCGAACTGTTCAAACTTTCCATGTCTTTAATATTACTTTTCTATATTTCCAACTACATAAAGAGTACACCTACTGAAAGAAATTTTGGCTTTCTGTTTAATCTTGCCATGCTTTAAATTCTGTAATATTACTTTTTAGGATTTCCAGCTACATAAGAAGTACTCATGTAGAAGTAAGGGTACTCAAGGAGTTTTTAAGGGTACAGTACAAACTTGCCATGCAATTAATACTCATATATTACTTTTAAGGATCACCAGCTACGTAAGGCGTGGTGGCCCGGTTGTTAGAGGCGTCGAGCCAGTGATCTGAACATCCCTGGTTCGATGCTCGTCGCTGCTAATCCATCGCCGTGTTCGCTAATGGTGGCCGGGGAACGTAAAATAGGTCGTGGCTACAATGTCCTCTAAGTTCTCAAATTTAACTCTGGAGGTGTGGGAGACCGGAACACTCAATAACACTTGAGTGTTCCGGTCTCGTCACTTGACTCGGTTCAAAATTACGGGACTAGATGTTCTTCGAGGTCATGTCAGACTTCAACCCTTATGGTACCTAGTTTTAAAATAAAGCTGCTTACTACCCTTCGCCGAGGACATAGGTCCTTTGGACTTTGTGTTGGCTTCCCTACTCCAAGGGGATTAGAAACAACAGCAACCAGCTACGTAAGAAGAAGGCATACTCAAGCAGTTATCAGCGTACTGTTCAAACTTGCCATGTCTTTCATACTTTAATACTATAATTTAGGGTTTTTCCCTATATATGCCTATATGTTCCCCTACTTGCTTCGATATCCAGATTGATATCACAAATATACTTTTTTTAAAAAGTTCCCTTAGAAATCAAATTGCCATTTGTATTACTCTTTAGGATCCCTAGCTACATAAGAAGTTCACCTGCTCAAGAAGTTATCAGAGTAGTGTTCAAAATTGCCAAGTCTTTAATGCTTTAATATTACATATTAGAATTTTCCCCTACACAAGGCCTACACTTGCTTCGATATCCTTATTGGCATCGCAAATATACATTTTTTTCCTTAGAAATCAAATTGTTTAAGCCTTAAAAATTATACAGGCGTAGCAAAAACATCGATTTCCAAAATCCTTTTATCGAGGTAAAGCCATTCTTGAGAAATGCACAGCATATTATTACGCAACCAAAAATATTGTTTCCTTTAAACAGGTTCAATAGATCTCTTTACACTGCCAGTTTTCCTTATCTCTCACTGATGGGAACCATTCCTTTTTAACCACTTAATTGCCGTGCACGTTCTAAATTTCTTTGTCACATAAACTGCATATTTAGCCTACGTAACATATTTTGCTGAGAAAAGGTATGCTAACTTAATAACTCTCGGCGAAATTCGTGAAATTTACATGTATCCAATTTTCGGCAGCCACTTTAACGAGGCAAAGTTCCACGTCGGACACCATTTACTGAGATGCCATTTTAGATGCTTATCATAATCGGCCGGGAACGAAGTGGCTGCAGAAATTCAGGTAATTGCCACTTCAACGGAATACTCATTAGATACTCAACCAAAATTTAATGACAGTTCATTAAAATAAAGGCCAAATTACGTATCTAATGATGGTCATTTCTTACTCCGTGCCAATTAGTGGCAGCGTATTTTAAGGAAAATGTGTATATAAAATCTGTTGTAAATCCCCACCGGGAATAAAGATCTTTTGCAAATAAGTTGGGGGAAAGAATCAGTTTTAAGCTTTTACTTTATTTTTCTCGGAACAACATGATGTAAAAAAAAATCACATTTACTTAAAAGTGGTTTTTAATTCTCTGCTGGTTTCTTTAAGAAAGAAGAGTGGTAATTATTTTATCCCAAGAGATATTTTTTAAGTATACTAGTTCTTTGCTAAAATAACACTGTAAAAATTTTTGAGAATATTTTAATACGTGATTTAACGTATTACAGATTTTTAAATTAAGTATTCAGAATATATACCAAGATAAATAAATTTATAAATTGGGTCGTTTTAAACTTTATATATATATATATATATATATATATATATATATATATATATATATATATATATATATATATATATATATATATATATATATATATATATATATATATATATCGGGATCTGTTTATTCTGTTTATCTGTATATTCTGTTTAAAAATATGGTACTTCTCTAATGTTGACAATGCACACTAAAGACTTGCGACTCTAGTCCCCATGTATATACAATTTTATGTTTAAATAGATTATGATAAAAATCATAGTTACTGTAGTGATATAATAATCGAATATTGATTCTATATATTAGACCATAAATCTCAAAATTGTTTAAAATGAATACATGGAAATTTTGTTTAGTTTCTAGATTAGTTAATAATTTAAAATATTATTAAATTTTCTTTACTATTTATGAAAACCTTAGGAATTAAACCAATTCTTAGTTACCATGTTTTTGTTAACACGCTTTCTTGTTTGATTGTTTGTTTGTTTGTGTGTGTGTTTGTCCAGTACAGATCTTGCAATCGATTTTTAACTAACTTCCCGACTAGCTAGACATTTGAAACTTTTAGAATAGCTCAGAACACAATGACAATGCATTATTTTAATACTTTTAGCCATCTTTAATCAGATTTGAATTCATATTCAGTTAATTTTGTTTTTTAGAATGGTGCAGCCATCTATCAACCTGGACGGGAACAAAAAGTTAAACGCAAGTTAACTTCCAATTCTCGAGCTAAACGATTGATTACGCATTTGATCATTTTCTTTCAAGATTATGGGATAATTAATCAAAAAAGTTTTTAAATTATTTATTAATGCATAGAATTGTCAAGTTTATATGATTCAAGAGAAAATTAAAAAACATGGCATATAAAAAGTTATTTTCATATTGTAATTAGTTGTTATGCATTTTTCAGAATTTACTCAATATTAGACATATCTAATTAGATTTCTAGCTTTTAATTATTTGAATTATTACCTAATGAATAGATTGATTACCATTACAGAACTAAGCAATTTTGTGAAAGTTTCATTTCACCAAATTTCAAGAACATTTTTTTTTAAATGTTCATGATGTAAGGTAAAATATAAAAGCACTAACTTCACATAAGATAATAAATAGGCTGTTTAACAATTGCTCAGTATTTATTAACAATAAGTTTCAGAAATCTGAATGAAAGGACTACATACGAAGATTTTGTCGATAAGTTTGAAAATATAATATGCTTTCGATTCATAGCTTAGTAATAACTGTCTGGAATATATAAAGCGTCTGAAGAGTGTCCACTGATTGCTTACTCATGCAACTGATAATATTAATTTAATTTGTGACAATACAATGTTTTAAAATTTCTCCAATTAGTATGTTACATGTTACAGGAGTATATGTGATAATTAGTTAAATTAATCTGAACTTTAAAATATTTCCATCTCCAGTAAATGAGGTATTTTAAAAACATAACATAGAGCAGAATAGATAAAATATTAAGTACTTAGGCACACAATCTCTTATGGATTTGACAAATAGTGATAAATAAAATTTTTTTTCGTCTGTCACTTTAAGTTTGTTCTCACTTTCATCAAGCAATGAAAGAACTGCAGCTCGTTAGATTTGACAAAACAGATTTGAATAACGCCCATATTCATTAACATGTATGCTAATTGGTATATCTTCTTGAATTAATTAACCTTCTGTCAGAATCCAGTCCCAGTTCAATGTAAGTATATATATATATATATATATATATATATATATATATATATATATATATATATATATATATATATATATTTATATATATATATATATATATTTATATATGTTTTTGAATTGATGGACAAGATATTACACTATTTCACATGAAGGCACATATTAAAATTTTACTGCAGATAAACTAATTAAATTTAGCTGACATTTAAAATCTAAATTTTTTACAGCCTATAAGGCCTGTCTACCGGAACTAGTTATTGAACAATGTATTTTTTACTTAACTGCTGAACGATCTCTTAATTGAGTACTAGCGTTGTGAGTAAGTCTTAATTTGTTTACTTTTTCCCAGCATTCCTCTCTTAATTTTTTAGGAAAGTGACAATAGATGTTTTCAGTAGAATGATTTGAACGTGTCTGTTTTTTTCTCCATTATGAGCAAATGATTCAAGGGTCGTCAATCATTAACGTATCGTTAATCATTTGTTACAGTCGTCAACCTATATGAAGACCACGAGCCGAATACAGTTCTTAAGAAATCTTGAAGTTTTCTCTCTCCGGTAAGACGTCTTCTTATTATGAAGAAACCTAATTTTCGCTCATTTTACCAACTTTCCGCATTTTATTATCTCAGCTGAAGTATATCTCCTTCCCTGTAACATAGGTAAGTCCTAGAGCATTTGTCAAAAATTAACCTGACTGATTGCAAGGTTGAACTCCCCCTATCTCTAGATGAGTAACAATCATCAAAACTATTTTAACTGAATATGTGGCAGTAACGAGTAACAGTCAGAGTAATAGTAAGTGAGTAACAACGGTTAATAATAAAATGACAATTTGTGACAGTAATAAGTAACAATAAAAAAATAATATCATAATGTTATTTTTTGCTATATCTGACCAGTACAGTTACTTCTATGTGTCTTTTCTTTCAAAAATAAATGAAGGTTTTGGATACTGGTGTGTTAAGAAATATGACTGGAAAGAATGAGTATTGTTTAAAATGAAGATTTTACCTTAAGGAAGATTAAAAATTCGATTTGACAAAAAATATTCTAATTAAGATTATTATAATAGGACCTTGCCCCTAGACGGTACTAGTACTACTAGCAGTAAGCAGTACTATCAGTATTAAAGATAGTATATCCCAGTATTACTTTTAATACTCAAGTTTTTTTCCCATTTATAACTCACTCTAAATATAATTAAGAAATATAGAAACATGATATGTTTATAATCTACAATACAGGTTGTCTGGGCTAAAGGTATCCAAAAGTTATGATTTATTTTTACAGAACAACCCATTAGAATTAAAAAAAGTATATTCAAATAGAAAGAACATCTCACCAAGTTTTGATATCAATAATAGATTTGGACCTTTGGACGATGTGTGCACCTTTGTAGCACGACTAGCGTCTAAATGGCAATCCAGTTCTCTCAAAGTGTTTCGTAGCATATCAGGCGTTATTAGACATTTTTGCTTGAGGATTCATTAAATCCGTTGTGTATAACTAGGACAGTGTGGACTAGGAAGCTGTGGATGAGCTTAAAAAACGCATCATTCAAGCAATTCGTGTAATAACACCTGATATGCTACGAAACACTTGGAGAGAACTGGATTACAATTTAGACATTTATCGTGCAACAAAAGGTGGACACATCGAAATCTATGGTACTATGATCTAAATCTATGACTGATATCAAAACTTGGTGAGATGTTCTTTCTATTTAAATATATTTTTTTAAAATTCTAATGGGTAGTTCCGTAAAAATAAGCCATAACTTTTAGATAATTTTAGCCCGGACACCCTGTATTTTAGAATTTATCCGTTTGATTGAATTGTTTGTTTATAAACTCTTTTTCCAAATTAAAAATGTTTTTCTTCATTTCTAAATTTGAGATAGATTTCATCTTTTAGAGTTACACTTAAAAAATACCATTTCTTAAACATCCTTTGAAATATTTCTATTAAAGCGTCATTCTAAGAATATACACCATGGAAATTAGTCTGTATTTTACTAAACAAACATTTTTCTTTTACACTTTGAGAAGAAAAATCGTCAGATATATTAATTTAAAAATGATCACTACATCAATCTACCGATACCTACTCTCACCCATGATCTCCATTATTTATCACCGATCAAAGAATTGATCTCAGTTATATTAATATAAGCCTGCATCCATTTATGTATTTGAACACGGATCCATGATCTTTATCCCCCATCCTTTCTTACCCGAACTTCAGTGAAACTTTTGGGAAAAGAATCCTATAAACAAGTCCTTTATTTTTGTTGCTCTGCCGATAGCCTGGATAGCGGGCATAAGATAAAGCACTTAACAAGTAATCCTCTCAAAAGATTAGAAGAGAAACACGCTATTGAGCGCCTGTTCATGCGATAAACCACAAGGTATAAAACACTTGATGCTGATTAAATTTGCTAAGCACACGGATGTAGATAAGTTCATGCCTGGCAAGATTCCTTCAACTAATGTATGTAGGTAATGAGTTTTGTATCTCCCCGACACTTAACATCCTGTTATGGGGGTGGATAAAGTATGATTAGGCGTAATATATATTTAAATCTGAATTAGAAAAACATTATGCATGTATCAATAATGGATAAAAGCGCAGATGCATGGCTGTGCGTATTTTCAAAGATATAAGTTTTGAATATTCATGATCCAGGCATGCATAAAGTTCTTATAAAATCAGCACAGAATGGAAATAAATATTTATATTGGTTGGCTTTCATAATACATTTGATCGTCGAAAACTGTTAGGAATCGAAAGACTTGACTATAAATTCTATTAGTTAGTGAGAGAGCGCTAAATAAATGAAATCTTAGAAATATATAATAAGATTTTAATTTTTTCATCTAAATTTAATACAGAGGGAAATATTTAGAAATATTAATTTATATTTGAAATTTAAATGGTGCTTGACACACACACTTATTGAACTAATGGGAAATGAGGCTACGTCTGCTTATATATGCGGGAAATTATGTTTAATTTTAGAGAAATAAGATAGGATATATTATGTTAATGCATTATTATTTGAATAAAATGTAAAAGTATAAGAAACATTAAATAACTAAGCTAAAACCTTTACTATGTATTAAGGTTTCATTACCTATATATTACGATTAGTTATTGGGGTATCTGGGATAAATTAATTATTTTTCGTGTAAATTAAGGCAAGTGTAAAATTATAAGTAAAGTAAATTTATCTATAAATTTTAAATAATTGTAGTACACACTTGCTGAATTTAGGGAAAATGAAGCGAAGTCTAATAGTATATACTTAAAACTATGTTTAATTTTAGAGAAACCGGTTAGGATATGAATCCCTGTGCAAGCGCTCGCATTTTATTGGAAGGAGACTCCCCTCACAAGCGATAACGTCTCTCCTCCTCTACTTCGATTTTATCCCATTAGGCTATCAACTTCTTTCAGTACCAGTTCAGTACCAGTTCAGTACCAGTTTTTTTATTTCAGCTAATTATTGTTTTAAGATACGTCTGTGTAGTTTAACGATTTTATATTAAAATATCAACCTCATCAATTTTTAAATTGATATTACACACACACACACACACATATATATATATATATATATATATATATATGTGTGTGTGTGTGTGTGTGTGTGTGTGTGTGTATTTGTTTGCCGTGTAAAGGGTGTAATGTCCAAAATCGTAGTTCAGAGAAATCCGTGATTGAAAAAAAAGGGATTTTGTAAAATCAGTTTTTATAGGTTTAATGTTTTATTTTTTCTTTTAAAGAAAATTTTTCTAATTTTATTTTTGTTGCATTCTTTATTGTGACATAACCCCTTTAACACTAACATGTTTGTGTTTTGTTTAGCATATCCCAAATTTTCCCTCATGAATAAAAATATTTAGGCGTGGAATTGGACTCATTTTAGCCTATTTAGGACTTAACACGATTTGCACAGCAAACACAGATATATATATATTAATTATATATATATATTATATATATATATATATATATATATATATATATATATATATATATATGAGATGGTGGGATTATGGACTCCCCTTATGTATTTGGCTCATTGTAGTCATACCAAAGGCTTATTTTCATATTTTGGGGCTCTAACCTCTTCCATAACTCATCATCTAAACATCCTTAGGTCGATTGCCATTAAATCAAATTTTAAGATGTATACAATCACATAAGTGAAAAAAGTCAAATCTTGCAGGTGACCCAAAGTGGAGGGTAATATGGACCCCCACCTTTTTTACCATAAAATCATTCATCTATTTATTAAACAGTTGGAAACAAAAAAGAGAAAAGTTTTCAAATGAAAAAACGAAAGAAAGATAATATATTATCAAACAGCTGGATCATCAAATATTATCTACACAAAATAACTTCAATTTTGGCGACAAAAGTTGCAAATATAAAACTCAGCTTCGGCTCCGGTGCACACAGAATGAGTCCAGTGTAGACTCATCCCACAACTTTTCGAAAGTTCTCCTCATGTGTCATCTTTGAATGCACCTTCACAGAAGATGCAAGATGTTTCTTGCTGGTCTGGGCCATCTCTGTAAACATATGGGCTTGTATCCACCCAGAGGGATGAGCTCTTCCAATTGCTCCGGATGGGGCTCCATTCATACGCTGATCCGTTAAGATTTTACTAGGAAATATCATCATTGGTGGAAAATGTTCCCCCAGCACTCATGCAGCAAACCACAGTTACCAGAGAACCACGTTCAGCTGTAGTCAGAGCTCCCACGTGACGTTTTCTCTTCAACCCGATGACTTGGGAAACTTTTCACTGAACCAAACTTTGACTGAATCAGTCTCATCTACATTGAAGATTCTGGAAATGATTCCCAGAACACAAGCCTTCCAACAAATAAAAATAACCCAGCCATCTGCTCATGTTTGAATCCTTCTGCATGTGCATATGACGTCCCTGTAGGTTTTCTGATAAACATTTGTCTGACGAGTGAAGAATCGGTTTAGCCAGTCTCTCCCTGTTGCTTCGTTTATGAAAGTGTGGGTGATATTATTGCGTTCAGCCAATTGGAACGCCAATTTCCTCACATCTTGTAGAGTGAGACCGTGAAATACTGACTCCATCTCTAGCAAATAGGCTCTAGCATAAACTCTCTTTCAGTGTAATCTGGTAAAACAGGCTTCCTCCCTAGTTTTTGTGCCAGGCGATGGCTGAATGGCTGAGGCACTGGCATTTGGTTCAGATCTTATGGGTTCGAGTCCCACTGATGGCGTGGATGTATGCAGCCGTTCGGGATCGGCTTTAATCTGTAGGTCCCGGTCTAATTAGCCCTTGTATAACAAAAGTTGACAGTAGCGCTCCAAACCAAAACCAAACCCTAGTTTTTGTATAACCAAATCTGATACTGGCTTATCCACTTGTGAAGCCAATAATCTCAAAGTTATTCTTGATACACCAAACACTCTGGCAGCCTCTTTTAGTCCCATTTCTCCGCATCTTAGCTTCTGGATAGCCTCAACCATCTTCACCCTATCCCAACTTCTTCTGCGAACTACAGCGTCCTTGCTAGAGGGAGATTTCTTCTCAACTTGCATTCTTAGCTTCGAGAATAACCGAAAAGGATTACAAAACATGAAATTTAAATGTATCACAATAAAATCCTCTGTGGAATCGCATTTTCTCACGTAAACATTATTATTACAATATCGAAACCGGTTGTTGGTAATATGGACCCCGGTCCATAACTAGGTCATAAGAAACTTCATGTCTTGTAGAATAACGCACAGGAATCAGTTTTTACAAAACATAGTAGGAGATATGTAAAATATTAACTTTTACTTTCCTAAGAAAAGGTTTGAAAACTCGAAAAACAATTGGCCACAGGACGTCATTCGCGAGTGAACTGGGGTCAATGATCTTGACAATCCATTGCAGCCACCTAGGGGCTCTAGATCACAGTTATAATTAGCGGCGGCGCCTGCGCATAGGGCAGATATTAAGGGGGTTCATAATAAATGCAGGGTCCATAATCCCACCTTCTCCTCTCTCTATAGTGCCGTTTACATGTGCCAAAAACCTGGGTCAAAGCAGGGTTGTTTCTTGCTTTTTCACTCCTGTTCCCTACGATATGGAAAAATGCAGGGTGGAATTTCGAACCTGCTTCGAACTAGGATAAAACCCGCTAATTATCCATGATGCATTTCGAAGCAGGAAGCTAGTAGTAAACAAACATGCGGATTTGAACATGTGCGAATCCATGAAAATGCAGCCAAATGATCGATGGAGGGATCTGGAACCTCTTAACGATCGCATAAATTTCAAGAAAACAGTAGAAAAGTGCCTATTTTTTTTCCGGAGGATTTCATTTATTACTTGATCTGCCACATCGAGTTTTTAAAAAAAACCATCCCCAATTACATTATAAATAGACTGGTACTGCCATCTGGTATGTAAAATAAGAAATAAAATTTCGTTTCAATAAAATTTCAATAACATTTTCATTTAAAGTGTTATGGTAAAATTAATAAATTTAATACGTATAATCAATAATTAAACGTAACATTAAAATTTATAAATTAATTATTTCTAATTTAGCGATGAAGCCACAGATCGTACGATTATATCTAATATCCTTATCAATCTTCTAGTTCTTATATTCCTATTTTCCTATCTATTTTCTAAATTTATTTTTTAAAACAAGAGAAAAAATTGTAAACGTTCCATTATTATCAACAGTGACTGGCATGTGCTGCATTTAAATAATAAATAGACGCAGACGTAATTGTGTTTTAAAAGAGGAGTACCTTCGTCGTCTCGACTTTATCTCCTGTAAGCAAGATATATGTAATCAACGGAGTGCTCAGTAGTTTAATTTTTAAGTAATGAATTAAAATATTAAGGTAAGAAAAACGCGGGTAAAAGGAAAACAAATTTAACAGTACGGTTAAATTAAAACAAAAAAATTAATTTTAAGAGAAAAAATATAGATTTAAAAGTTAAGAAAATTTAGAAGAAAAATTAGATAAGACTAATGATCCACGGAAAACAAAAAAGTAATAATGTTAAGAGGCCCAAAAAAGCAGATATCATAAGAATACAAAAATATTTTTGTAAGTTTTTCAGTTTTTTTTTATTTTTAAAGTTTTATGATTTTTTTTTTTGTTATTTTTAAAATTTAAGAATACGAGGTCAAAAGAACTCGCAATTGAAAAAATAAAAGGTCCTCCCCAGGACCATACACTTTGTAATTAGATAAATGCGGAGTTCGAAAGAGGAAATCTAAAAATAGCAAGCGTGAATTTGGAATAGTACGGCACCGGCCGGTGTCGAACCCACAACGTGATTTACAAGGAATGATGGTGTATGATGATTACTTCCGCCGAATCATGTGATGGCCTTTACTTTCGGTAAGACGGGTAAAAGCAGGATGAAAATGTTGCCCCGTATAAACGAACTTCAAAGGATTTAGCTGTTAGCGGGTATATCCCGGGTATTATAGTTGTCCATGTAAACACAGCTTATATATATAAATGTGTGCGTGTAAATATGTAGAGAGTAATAGCATATATACATATTTATATATACGTAAACGTTTTATACTGTATGTGTGCATAAATTAGCAAAAATGTATTTTAAATTTTTAGATTTAAATAAAGAAATTTTATAAAATAAATAATTCTATATAATTGTTATTCATTAATTTACTACAAAACTCTTTGTACTTTATAGGGATTTTAATCTATGAATATCTAGAAATTTAAATTTAATTATGGTAATGTAAACTTGCTATTCACATACCACATACTTATTAGAAAAGTTATATTTAAAAAAATTCGATTCACATTCAATATGCTTGAAGTTATTAAATTAACTACTTGTGTGCGAACCATAATAATTAATTACATTAATTTTAAAAATGAGGTGAATATAAGTTCCAGGGAAAAAACATATATAAAATTCATTGCTTTCCAACTTTTTTTTTATTGATTAACTTTCAGTCTTTGAAGCTCCATTACATAATACCAAATATTAAAAAAAAGTAATGGGAACATGGGTAAATTAGTTCCATAAAAAATAAGTAAAAACTAATTTAAATGATTAAAGAAAGTAAACAATTTGAGCGCATTTTATTAATGACATATTGTATAAAGTCGTTTAACAGAAAATTTAATGTAGAATTCATTTAATCAGGAATCACGTGTGTCAGATTTGTTTCAGAAACACGATTGTTTCAGATCAATCAAACTGCATTCTTTTTTTTTTTTAAATCAGAGCAATAATATAATGAGGAAATCACTGAACTTGACTATCTTAAAAAATGACGATTTTCTTATAGACTATATGACTATTAATGAATCTGAAGATTTAAAGGTGAGAAAAGTAAGCTGATTAGTGTAAAGTCACACGAGATTATCATAGTACTAGGGATACAAATTTTGCAAGAAATCAATCCCGAAAATTGATTCCGGGTTTATGCAAAATGTTTTAAATTGGATGCTAGAATCAATCATCGCACTCACTAATTTTAAATTGTATTACTAATTGGAATATTCGACATGAGTAAAACAAATGCTATTTTAAGCAATGAGATATACAAGAATAATGAAAATATTTTTAAAAAAGATTATGTAAAAAATTTACTTTTTAATTAGACACATTCAGAAAAGTACATGGTTTTTTAATTGATCAAAGTCAGAAATAGGAAAAACAGGCTCAAATTGAGAGAAGAAGGGAGATGCGAAATCCCTATGGATATTGCTGATGAAATTCCATAAAATAGATCAGAAAAACTAAAAAAAAATCTTTCTTATCTCCTCCAAAGATCAGAAGGAAAACAATATATTTCTAGTATTTTTTTAAATCCTCTTCTTTTGGCATTCGCTGAAAATTGAAAAAATTCAATATTACAGTTTAAAGTACTGAAATTTTTGTGACCTGCTGTTTATTTCTTTAAAAGTTTCTCGAAAAAAAGCAAAAACTCACGAAATGTAATTTATTTTAATGAAAACTGATTTTTTTCTCAGGAATGTAATGTCAAACATTCTTGAATGACATTTTTATGTTTCATCATATTTAACATAGATAGCTAATATACATTTTTATAGGTTTTTTTCCAGTACGCTTACATTTAATAAAATAATAAAATATGCTATAACTTATATCAGCCATCTCTTAACATAAAATTGTGACATTATGCTAACTATGGTGGTTAAAGGTTAAATGCTTTATTAAATCTTGATGGCAAATAAATTTGAAGAATAAAGATGTATGGCTAATATATCAAAGATAAAACTTGCTTAAATCTTTATAGTTGAAACTTTTTAAAAAGAAACGTAAAATAGTTCGAGCAATTTGTATGTATTCTATAATCACTGTAATCAATATATAAAGTCTCCTAATGACTCGTAAATATTATATATATATATATATATATATATATATATATATATATATATATATATATATATATATATATATATATATATATATATATATATATATACAGGTGGTTATCAAAATAATGGAAACACCTATCAATATTAGTGGTGTTTATGAATGTGCTTCGTATTCCTTAAAAAACGAGTCTCACCACAGGTATTTTTTATATAATATAGTGTATGTATCATTCTACTGTCAGGTAGCAGTAATGAAGCTAAGGGCATCGTGCTTTTTGTTGGAACAGCGTAAAATGTCAAACCTTGTAGATTTGGGAAAAGGGCAAATTGTTGGAGCGCGTTTAAATTAGGGTATCTGTTACTGCAACCCCTAGGTAAATGGGTGTTTTTCGAGCTATGGTATCGAAAGTCATGATAGCATACAAAGTGCACGGAAAAACATCCTTTGCCAATCAGAATAGTGGACGAAAGGGAGAGCTGAGTGAAAGAGACGGACGAGGTATTGAAGCGGATTATGACATGAAGAATGAAAACAATGGCAACCAAAATGACCGAAGAGCTCAATCTGCATCTGCATGCTCCGGTATCAACCACTAGAGGTAGAAGGGGACATCATAAACCAAGCATTTACGAAAGAGTCGCTATTCCCAAGTCACTTGTAATAGATGCCAATACAAAATATCGTCCACATTGGTGCCACGAGCGAAATCCTGATTGAGTAATATGTCGAAAAAAGCATTTGGTCCGACGAATCATTGTTCACATTGTCCCTCGCAACAGGACATGCGTATGTCTGAAGAACACCTGCACAAGAGTAAGATTCTGGCTGTCTCATCTCAGCTGTTAATCATGGAGGTAGATCTATCAGGATTTAGGATGACATCTCATGGTTTTCTTCAGGCCCTATTGTAACCCTAAAAGGGAGATTGAATGGGAAGGACTTTATCAAAATTTTAGCTTACCAGGTCCTCCTATGGTGCAAACATTGTTTCTTGAAGGAGATGGCAGTCTCAAAGATGATATTCCCCCTATACATATAGCTAAATCTATAAAGTATTGGTTTGAAGAGCATGAAAAAAGAAGTCAAATATCTTATCTTGCACTGTACAATCCCTCCAACTATATAGCATCCAACCACCGTGATCTGTGTAAGCGGATAGACCCAAGTATCAATATCCACCACAGCATCTCTACAGGAACTGTCATTATTTTTCTCTGTAGAATGGTATAATATATTCTTAACAACTATTTATTATTTGTATAATCCAATTCCAAGGTGAATCAGGTGGTATTACATGACACACGTGCTCTTGCGCCGTATTAATAATGGTTTTCATGATGTTTCATAGTGTTTCCATTATTTTGATAACCACCTGTATATATATATATATATATATATATATATATATATATATATATATATATTAATTAAAATAGTATTAGTGTGTGTGTGTGTGCGCGTAAAACTTATAAAGCCAAGAAATGAGTTCGGTTATTTGCGTTGAAATAATTATTTTGAAAAATGAATTATTATACTAATTAAGTTACGCTGATTTTCCTCATTGTTCACTTAAACTAAGGCTTGAATTGGGCCCTTTTATAATTCATTTTTGTGACACTGCTTTGTTAGGAAGCATTCTGACATTTAAGAATTACAATACAATATTACAATCTTTAAAGGGTTTGCTAAACGATTTAATTTGTACATCCCTAATTAAATCTTTAACAAAATTTATGAATAATACACATATTGAACCGAATATGAATTAAAAACGTGACTTTCAAATAACTGGCACAAGTGTTATTAATTATATTACATGGGGATTATTTTTTCTACTCAGGGACTGTCAAGCATAATAACAAATATCTTATACATCTCGTGAAAGATTATTTAAATGCGTTTTCTCTTGAATGGATTTGTTGAGAATGTAATTCTTAAATAAATGTTAATTAGTCATATTTTATAAGCAAACTCATTTATCATGTTTTCTAATCATTAATGAAAAATATTTCCATTTAGTCATCCGCTGTACATTAAATTTTCAGTTAAACGACTTTATACAGTATGTCATTAATAAAATGTGCTCAAATTGTTTACTTTTTTTAATCATTTAAATTAGTTTTTACTTATTTTTTATGGAAGTAATTTACCCATGTTCCCATTACTTTTTTTTAATATTTGGTATTATGTAATGGAGCTTCTCAGATTAAAAGTTAAAAAATAAAAAAAAAGTTGGAAAGCAATGAATTTTATATATGTTTTTTCCCTGAAACTTATATTCACCTCATTTTAAAAATTAATGCAATTAATTATTATGGTTCGCACACAAGTAGTTAATTTAATAACTTCAAGCATATTGAATGTGCATGTAAATATATAGTTATTTATATGCATATACGAATATGTAAATAGTTTAATTAATTTAATTTAGAATTTTTATTTTTGTTGGATTTGGATATCATCCTTTGTTATCATAATTAATTATTTTAATCTTAAAGACTATGATATGTACGGCCAAAAAAAATTTAGTTTCTAAGAGTCGAATTTTTTTAAATATAACTTTTCTAATAAGTATGTGGTATGTGAATAGCAAGTTTACATTACCATAATTAAATTTAAATTTCTAGATATTCATGGATTAAAAGCCCTATAAAGTACAAAGAGTTTTGTAGTAAATTAATGAATAACATTTATATAGAATTATTTACTTTATAAAATTTCTTTATTTAAATCTAAAAATTTTAAATGCATTTTTGCTAATTTATGCATACATACAGTATAAAACGTTTACGTACTATATATAAATATGTATATATGATATTACTCTCTACATATTTACACACACACATTTATATATATAAGCTGTGTTTACATGGACAACTATAATACCCGGGATTTACCCGCTAACAGGGAAATCCTTTGAAGTCCGTTTACACGGGGCAACATTTTCGTCCTGCTTTTACCCGTCTTACCGGAAGTAAAGGCCATCACATGATTCGGCGGAAGTAATCATCATACGCCATCATTCCTTGTAAATCACGTTGTGGGTTCGACACCAGCCGGTGTCGTACTTTTCCAAATTCACGCTTGATATTTTTACCTTTTCCCCTTCGAACTCCGCATTTATCTCATTGCAAAGTGTATGGTCCTGGGGAGGGCCTTTTAGTTTTTCAATTGCGAGTTCTTTTGACCTCGTATTCTTAAATATTAAAAAGAACACAAAAAAAATCATAAAATTTCGTCGTCTTATTTATTATATATATATATATATATATATATATATATATATATATATATATATATATATATATATATATATATATATATATATATATATATATATATATATATATATATATATATATTGCGAATTGTGAGACTAAGGAACATTTCTGTCCACACGTTAGTTCCTCATCAACGGACAATTCCTCACGTCACTGGAGAACTGTTTAATGTCCTCTTCAAACTACGCAAAAATCTTCCCCTTGACATATATATATATATATATAATATTAAAAACTAGTAATTTCTTAATTCAACAATCTTAACATTTAAAAACTATTAATTCCTCACTTTACTATTCCAAATTACAAACCCTTTTTTAATTCCTTGAAACAGGTAATTCCCTTTGGGCATTTGCGTTAAATTCCATTTTAAAATCTAACATTATTCTAAATTCCCTTGGGCGTACGAGCTAACTTTCGTTTTCAAATCTAAGTCCTAAAAGGCCTCTAGTGGAAAAAATTAAATGGCTGCCTGTTTAAATGAAAACGAAACTGGCGTGGCGTGGGCAGAAAATTAAACGCTGTAGCGCATTTGTCACGCCTTTTCTTAACTTTTAACCAATTAAACCCTACTACGATCACATGGCGAGATGAGGTTATATAAGGTTTGGGATCGCGTACATGTACGCTTTTTTTCATTTTGTAACTGACTTGAATAGACGTAATAAAGTCTTTTCCGTAAGAAGCCGAGTACGTCGTTTTGCTATGAAGTGAACTGTAGTATTAATATCTTCTTCTCACCGTGACATGGGAGATTTCGATATCTATTGGGCCAGTGTCAGTCTCCCATGTTACAAAAGTCGGCGAGGACTCGAACCTCTGTCGGGAAATCCCAGGATTTTCCAAGTTTTTGTTTCTTTCTTCTAACGACGAGGATTCTTCAACTGAAGGAGGAGGTTCGCTTGTTTTTTTTTCTTTCTTCTAACGGCGAGGATTCTTCAACTACCGGCGTCGAGGCGTGCGGTGCTGGGGCGAAAGTGTTTCTCTCCTTTTTTTTTTTTCTCTCAACGAGAGTAATGATAGTAAAAGGGAATCCCTCTCAGTTTTCATAAATACAATCCCTTGGCACACTACATTCTGTACCTGATTCAATATTCTGATGACTCTAGCACGATAAAAAAAAAAAAAAAAAATTTGGGTTTCATATAAGATTACTATGATAGAATTTTTCAATGGCGACTGAAACAACCTTGGTTCTACGGACTCGTAAAATTTGTGCATGGATTCTTCTGCCAAAACGTCATCGTAAGGATTTTGCTGCAGCACGATGTTTTTCAAGCTCATTTTCCCAAATTTTCATGAAATATAATTAAACTGTCTTCGTGCAACCGTATGCAGAGTTGGGACAACATTCCTGTGAATTTTAGTCGGTTTTTTTTCTTCTTCTCTTCTCTCTCCAATGCACACAGGAGTGCATTCATTACGGACTGTGACTGGAACTGGATATTTCTGCTACTACACGACCACTCTACAAGTTTTCTGTGTCTTCTAAAAAGTGCGTAATCCCCACCATTCAAAAATCATCGATATGTTCTTGTGTGTGAATTTAATTAAGCCGGTATGCAAGCCCTAGCGCTGTACCGTGAATAAATAAAAATAAAATTTGTGCAACCGAGAATTTTACAGTAACAAGACAAGCATCACATGACCAGGTTGTATGTCTCCCATCATAAACTTTTTAAAATTGTGTAGTAAACTATGATTATATGATATTATATTCTTGTTTTAAATTGAAATATAATTGTGATATTGTGTTAAACTTATAAGATGGAAGATAAATCTATAAAGACAGAATTTCAGGGGGAAGATAAAATTGAGACAGAATGCAAGGACGATTTTCAACTTGAAAATGTAGAGATGGAATTCAGGGATTTTATTCCTTTTGACAGAGATGGGGGAATGAAATTACAAAAATGGCTTGCCTATATTGAGCAGAAATTTTCCCAAGCAAATGTTCCAAATGAACAAAAAATAAAAAGTATTTCAAAATTTCTCAGGGGGAAGGCTCTAACAGTTTTTGTAAATAATTGCCTAGACATCCAAGATTGGACAGAATTAAAAGACACTTTGCAAGAATTATTCTTTGAGGCAGATAGCGTGGAATTCTCTGAATTTTCCAATTTGAAATTTGAATATAATGATGACTTAACTAAATATTTTCATAAAAAAATTGATGTAGGAAAGAGATTGGGGTTATCACAGAAATTAATACTAGAAGGCCTAACACAAGGCCTAAATGCTCAAATGAGAATGACCATAGCTGCAAATCCTCCTCAAACCACAACAGAATGGATAGTGTTGGCTAATAAGCTAAACAAAATAAATAATGAAGAAAACAAAACTAATCAAGGGGATCGGGATAACTTTTTTAACACTAGATTTGAAAATAGGAACCAATTACGACAGAATTATCACAACCAGCCTCAAGTTAAGATGAATTATAGCCCACCTCACCAATTTAGACAAAATTACTCTTTCCAGCCTCAATTTAGACCTAATAATAATCAACAAACTCAGTTTAGACCTAATTATAGTCAGCAGCAACAATTCAGACAATGGCAACCCAGAGATCAAAGGTTGAATAGAAATTTTGCACCCAATCCCAATAACCAAATTAATCACCACCAACAATATGCAGACTTACCATCTAGACCCTGTCGAAAATGTTCTAACTTTGGCATAAGTAATGCTTATCATTGGGAACAAACTTGCTCTATTAATGAGAGATTTGATAAGATGTCGGTGTCAGACAATAAACATCATTATGAGGAACCTGAATTTGAAAGAGATCAGGCGCCAGAATGACAATTACTGTCATTGAGGGGAAACATTATCAGAAATAATAGGGTTGACAAAACAAAAAGACTATATGAAAATGAGAAACAGAATTTTTTAAATTGTGTGATTGACACTGCTTCGACTATTAGTCTGATGTCACAAAAACTGGTCAAGCAATGTCAACTGAGATGCTATTCAAGCTCTCCAATTAAGGTCAGGCAAGCTGAGGGTGAAATCTTAATTACAACTAAATGTGTATTAACTTTGAGAATAGGGAAAATAATTAGAAACATTTCTGCATATGTTTTTTACAATGACTTGCCTTATCTTATTCTGGGACTTCCTGAGTGTAAAGAGTTTAAATTAGTAATTGATTGTAACCAATTGTGTGTGTATCAAAATAGAATTGCTTTGAAAATGGTTAATATTTGTGAGATAAGTAAAATTTCATTACACCTACAAAATAAATGTGATAATAAGCATGTGGATAATAATAGTAATGGTCATGAAATTGAAGTTTCTGATATGTTTAACCCTTATGAAGAAAATTCGCAGAAAGAAAATGATATTTTCTGTATTGATTATGATGTAAATGACAATTTTAATGAAAGCTCTGCTGAAATCAAAGCAGAAAGTAATCCAAATTATGAAAATGTTGACATTAATGATCAAATCAAAAATTTAGATTTGATAGGGAATTAAAGAATTTATTGCACAAAAATAATAGACTGTTTTCAACTAACAAATATGACATAGGCAAAATAAGGATGGAACCCCAAAGAGTAATCCTAAATTCTGATTTACCAGTGAGTCTAAGAGCATACAGGACTTCGCCAACTGAGGAAAAAGAGATCAGGACCCAAATAAAAAATTTGTTAGAAGCAGGAATCATAAAAGAATCACATAGTTCATACTCAAGTCCTGTGACTTTGGCAAGAAAGCGAAATCAGGGAAAAACTAGACTTTGTATTGATTTCAGAAAACTAAATATAATTACTAAGACAGATGCAGAACCCTTACCCAGAATTGATGATATTCTAGATAAATTAAGCAGAGCTAATTACTTTTCAACTTTAGACCTTACCTCAGGGTATTGGCATGTACCAAGTCCACCCAAAAGATACTGAGAAATTGGCATTTGCCACTACTTTTGGCTTATACGAATGGCTAAGACTCCCATTTGGTTTAAAGAACGCCCCTGCAATATTCAATAGGACTATGAGGAGAATTTTGGATAAATATAAAGTTAACTTTGCATGCCACTATTTCGATGATATTATAATTTTTTCAGACTCCAAAGAACAACACCTTGAGCATTTAGAGATACTATTTAACATTTTCAAAAAAGAGAATATCAAGTTAAAATTAACTAAATGTACTTTTCTGCAACAACAAATTAATTTTCTTGGATATAATGTAACAAATGGGAAAATTGCCCCAGACAACATTAACATTGAAAAGATAAAGTGTTTGAAACCACCAACTAATGTAAAAGAACTCCAAAGATTCTTGGGCACAATAAATGTGTATAATAAGTTTATTCCAAAATATGCAAAAGTAAGACAGCCATTAAATACATTATTGAAAAAGGGAGTAAAATGGGAATGGTCAGACAAGTGCCAAGAAGCTTTTGAGGATCTTAAGAATTTATTGATTTGTAAACCAATATTGCAATTGTATGATGTAAACAAAGACTGTCATTTATTTGTGGATGCTAGTAAACATCAGGTTGGAGCTGTTTTAAAGCAGCCAGGTGAAGATGGGGTGTTACATCCCATAGCATATCACTCTCGTGTATTAAAGGACTATGAGGCAAATTATTCTATTACTGAACTTGAGTGTTTGGCAATTGTGGACAGTTTAGACAGGTATTATCATTATCTCCACGGGAAAAAGTTCACAATTCACACAGACCATGCTGCCTTAGTTTGGCTTAAAAATGTGAAAAATCTTCGAGGTCGACTCTTTCGCTGGTCATTAAAACTAAGTATGTTCGACTATGAAATTAAATACCAGAAGGGAACTGCAAATATTGAAGCTGACATGCTTTCAAGGAACCCTATTCTAGAACCTAAAACCCAAATAAATCATTTAATTGAACTAAGAAAAATTGTAGAATTTCAAAATAAAGACAATGTACAGGGACTTAAATATAAAAAACTAAATGATGTAATCTACATGAGAAAGAAAGGATTTTTAAAAATTGTAGTACCATTTTCATTGAGGTTAGAAATTTTAAAAAGAGCCCACGAGGATTATGGACACCCTGGAATAAATAAAACAATGCAATTACTCACACCCGAATATTATTGGCCCAAAATCAATGAGGACATTAGTAATTATGTTAAATATTGCCATACTTGTCAATTAAACAAAAAGAAAAGACAGAAAAGGTTTGGATTGCTGCAAGAAGTACCTCCGACAGACCAACCCTTTGAGTGCTTAAGTTTAGACACAGTAGGCGGATTTAATTACTATAATTCCACAAAGAAATATTTACATTTGATAATTGACCATGCAACGCGTTATATTTGGGCTTTTCCATCAAAAAGCGTAACTACTGAAACTTATACGAATTGCTTAAAACAAATATTCCAAATTCAAACACCAAAAAAATTGCTAACCGACAGAAATGCAGCTTTTACCTGTTCAAAGTTTAGAAGATTTTTAGAGCATAACAATGTGCAACAATTACTTACCTCGAGTCATCATCCACAAACGAACGGAAAGGTAGAGAGGGTAAATCAAACAATAATTACTAGATTAAGGTGCAAAGTACATAACTCAACAAGCAAAACTCCTTGGACAACCCTATTAAATGAAGTAATTAATGAATACAATCATACGCCTCATTCAGTCACCCAAATGACCCCAGCTTACCTACTTTTTGGAATATTACCTTATGAACCTCATGTTAAAAAACAAGATTTTTATCCTCAGGTGGATGAGGCGAGAAAATTAGCTAAAGAAAGGACAATTAATTACCATAATAGGAATAAAGTAAAATATGATGCACGTTTTGTAGAATCTAAATTTAATGTTGGAGATTTAGTGTTATTCGAAGAATTTCACTATCCTAATACTAGAAAATTAAGCTCACCCTATTCTGGACCTTACACTATTCTAAAACAAATGTCAAAAGTTAATTATGAAATTGATAGACCAAACTTTCACACTAAACGAGATTCTGAAATTGTCCATGCTTGCAGATTGAGATATTATAATGCACCAGAGAGCTTAAAACTACACCACGAATAATGACAAACATTAGATCCATTTTTCTTTCTTTCCTATGTGATGCTTAACATCATTATATTTTTTTTTTAAATCGATATAATTAATTATGTGTTGTCCTACTAAAGATATATAAAAAAAAAAAAAAAAAAAAAAAAAAAAACTGTCTAACTTAAACTTTCTTCTTAAGAATACTATTATGTGTGAATTTTTTTTTTGGATCTCAATTTAAACACCGGCTATGACAACTCTACTTCTTTAACCTTTCAGTAAATTTCCTATTTCTTGAAAAACACTTTCCTATCACCCAACTCTACAAGCGCGTTGGATGTCGTCCCAACTGTTTAAGATCTTTTTTAATTTTTTTTACTATTTGTTTTTAATTCAACAACTCAGTCACTTAAAGTGCTGAAGATTATATGCTTGAGTAATGACTAAAACATGGCTGGGATGGCCACTCCTTTTGTCCTCCCATTTCTATATATTATACTCCCACAGGTATGACAACTGCACCTTTTCCTTTTTCTCCATCTGTGTACTATACAAGATGTTGTTTTCCAACGCAGTCATATTCTGTCGGAGATTAACGGTTAGTCCACTGTACGGCTAAAAGACTCTTCCTCCTTATTAGTCAGAGAACAATATGGAGAAAGAAAACCCACTTGTTACACAAACATAAACACAACCCTCACTGCTTAGAGGTAGAATTAAAGAATTTGAGACTAAGAGTTGGGGAACACACATACAACAAGGTACCTTCAAAACAAGGAAATGGATCCACATAAACTTATAATAAGTGTACACAAATGAATAGTAAATAAATAATTTGAAAATAAAGTGAAAAGTATTGAGAATAAATAAATAAAGTTATAAATAAATAAATAAAGTTAGAATAAATATGAATAAGAATAAGTAAAGAATATTGAATAGAATTTTGGAATGAATAAATGTTGTCGAAATAAAATGAATATAAGAAATGATGAAATGAGAATAATAAGAAATAAAAGTGGTATTGAAAAGAGATTTTTTTTTGATAATAAGTAATATTGAAATAAAGCAGATAAGAGATATTAAGAAAAAATAATGAGATAAATAAAGATACGAAAACTAGATAATGAGTGATATGTTTTGTAATTTTTATATACAATTGATATATTTGAAATGTGATTTTATTAAATCTTGTGATTTTTATTGAAAGTGTGATTTTTATTATAAACTGTGATTTTTATTATATAACTAAAGAACTAATTTTCTTTATATGTAAACAAGTCGAGATAATGTGATGTTTATGTATTCTACGTTTGTGAAGCAGAAATAACACAGCACTAAAAAGACTGTGATTTTTTTTGTACCCAAATACAAAGGACTATTTTTTTTCTATTTAAGCCAATACATTGTGATCTTTTTTGGGTATTCTGCACTTGCGAGATGATAGGACACAGAACCTACCGAACTGTGATTTTTTTTTTGTACTTTTCTCAAGCAACATACTGTAGATAACATTACAAGGAACGTGAACTATAAGCTACCATGTGTACCTTACAAACTTTTTGGACTCACCCCAATGTTGTGAGAGTTGAGGAGGAAAGTACAATAACTTCAAATTATTATTGTCATGTTCAATTCCATTTACTTAACATGTTTGTTTGTTGATATTTTCATTGTTATATTCTATTATTTGTGTGAGTCGACTCAAAATTAAAACTGATGTAGAGTGAAAATTTGATAATTTTTTTAATTAAATTTAATTGATTTTTTTTTTGAGATTTTGTTGTGTGGGGACGGCCGCCCTGCTCAACATTGTCTTCATTTGATGATAAGTGCATATTTAAATTTAATTGTTTTTCACAGCAACAATATAAGAAATTTATATAATTTACAATTTTCTATAATTGATCATTAATTTCTATAATTTTTTTTGTTTTTATTGTGTTCATAAATTAGTAAATCATTAGTGTATTTTTGTGTATTCGATATTGAAATGTGCAATGTCTTGCCATGTGATCATCATACTAAATTAACTTAAAACATATGTTCCTTTTAAAACTTTTCCAAATTTGTGGTCGACGCCCATTTTCCTCACATGGCCGGGTGAGTCTGTCCTCCAATGCAGGCATTGTTGGTCAGCCTCTTCTCGGACGGGGGGGATATTCTATAATATTAAAAACTAGTAATTTCTTAATTCAACAATCTTAACATTTAAAAACTATTAATTCCTCACTTTACTATTCCAAATTACAAACCCTTTTTTAATTCCTTGAAACAGGTAATTCCCTTTGGGCATTCGCGTTAAATTCCATTTTAAAATCTAACATTATTCTAAATTCCCTTGGGCGTACGAGCTAACTTTCGTTTTCAAATCTAAGTCCTAAAAGGCCTCTAGTGGAAAAAATTAAATGGCTGCCTGTTTAAATGAAAACGAAACTGGCGTGGCGTGGGCAGAAAATTAAACGCTGTAGCGCATTTGTCACGCCTTTTCTTAACTTTTAACCAATTAAACCCTACTACGATCACATGGCGAGATGAGGTTATATAAGGTTTGGGATCGCGTACATGTACGCTTTTTTTCATTTTGTAACTGACTTGAATAGACGTAATAAAGTCTTTTCCGTAAGAAGCCGAGTACGTCGTTTTGCTATGAAGTGAACTGTAGTATTAATATCTTCTTCTCACCGTGACATGGGAGATTTCGATATCTATTGGGCCAGTGTCAGTCTCCCATGTTACATATATATATATATATTTATTTATTTATTTGTTTGTTTGTTTATTTATTTATTTTTGTCATTAATTGCATACATTGGCCATTGTATTTAATTTGAATGTACTCCTTAGCGAAGTGCGGGTTTTCATCTAGTTTAGTATAAACTATATGTATACAAAAGCGATTAATCATCATCAACAACAATATGGAAGAAAAATTTGCAATGGATTGTAGACATTTGTTGATGTGATCTCCTTTCAAGCGTTCATTTAAGTTGCAGATAGGACAGGTAACTGTGTCTGTAATTTCAATCTTGTAGAGGAGGTTCTGTAAATAGTCCTATCCTGTTACAAGTCTAAAGCAGGCAACGCTAATCTCTCTAGCAAAGATCTGGTAATTCTAAACGATTTACTCAAAAGAGCACTCCAAACCTTTCCGGAAGCTTCCTCTTTATTAACCCGCCGTTACTCGCGCCGGGCCTCCGAGGCCCGATCAGTTTGTTTAAGGTCTATAAATCCTACCCCTTAATAGTGAAATGGACCACACCCAGTCTAGCTGAGTTCAGGGTGACCTTCGACACAAAGGAGACTTTTCCGGAAGTTTGATTTATTTTGTTTGGAGGAATTGCCATTTAGCGGGTCGCTCAGGCCCGGCGCGAGTAAACGTGTTGCTCATTTCCAGTCTAAAGTGTATTGAGTTCGTAGCACAATATTGCTCGCAAACTAACGTATGATGAAGAAATGGAGCGATTGCGTACTTTGTTAGATGAAGTATCGACTGATGACGAATCTATAAACGAAGATGATGATGCAATTTCTAATTGCGATGAAAGGTTTAGTGAGCATAATACATCGTCTGAAGAAGAAATCGAGTCTGAGGAAGAGGACGCTACTGATTCTAATTCAGTTGATTGTTTTATTGGAAAAGATGGAAAAACAATATGGAAGAAAACAATGTTTCGTCAAAATGTTCGAACTTTATCGCGAAATATTATTTCAAAGGTACCTGGCAATATTGGAGAGGCAAAAAACGTAACTTCCCCTCATGAGTCTTTGAGTTTATTACTGGATGAAAACATCTTGAATACGATCGTCAGTTGTACAAATATATACATTGACAGTATCAAAGACAAATTTCAGAGAGAACGTGATGCCAAAAAAACAAAACTCTCCGAAATTAAAGCTTTTATTGGATTATTATATTTATGTGGTATGCACAAATCATCCCATGTGCATGTGAGAGATTTATGGCGCACGGATGGAATGGGAATAGAAATATTTCATAGGACCATGTCCCATATTCGTTTTTTGTTTCTTATGAGATGCATAAGATTTGATGATATTACAAACAGGCAAATGAGAAAAGAATTGGACAAACTTGCCCCAATAAGGTATGTATTTGACTCATTTGTGCATAATTGTCAGAAGTTTTACACACCTGGATCCTATGTTACGATTGACGAAAAACTCGAACCATTTCGAGGACGCTGTTCATTTCGACAGTACATGCCAAAAAAGCCAGCTAGGTATGGGATAAAGATTTTTGCTCTTGTTGATGCAAGAACTTTTTTTACATGGAATTTAGAAGTTTATACAGGTACCCAGCCCCAAGGTCCGTATCATGTAAATAATTCATCAGTTGAAGTCGTAAAGAGATTAACAGAAAACTTAAATTCTGGGAGAAATGTAACAGTGGACAACTGGTATACAAGTTATGAACTCGCAAAATATCTTCTTCAGAAAAAAATTACTCTAGTGGGTACCATAAGAAAGAACAAGAGGGAACTACCCAAAGAATTTGTCAACGGTAAAAATCGTATGGTGTATTCATCATTGTTTGCATACCAAAAAGACATGACTTTAGTGTCGTATGTTCCTAAAAAAACAAATTTGTTAACCTCTTATCCACAATGCATGGTGACAACGCTATTGATCAAGCAACAGGTGAGGCAAAAAAGTCTGAAATAATAACATTTTATAATTTGACAAAAGGAGCTGTTGATGCGGTGGACGAAATGTCTGCAGCTTATTCAACTGCAAGAATCAGCAAAAGATGGCCGATGGTTCTGTTCTTCACACTACTAAACACTGCTGCAATCAATGCTCGAGTGTTACTCCAATGCTCAAAACACCCATCCTCACAGTACAAGAAGCGTAGTCAATTTTTGAGAGATCTTGCTATAGAATTGTTGAAAGAACACACAGCGGAGAGGTCCACTGTATCATGTCTCCCTCGACATTTGCAAGAAAAACTAGCTTCCAACAGCCAAGAACCTGCTGCTAAAAAACAGAAAGTTGTTGAGAGAAAAAGGTGTTATATTTGCCCAAGTTCAAAGGACCGAAAATCTAAGATAAGTTGTCCAAAATGCGAAAGAAATGTCTGCGGAGAGCATTCTGTTTTTACATGTATCAATTGTACATAAAATTTGGTAAGTTTTTTTAATTCTATACATATATTGATTAAAAAAAATGCCCTAAACATTGTCTTAAATTATGTTTTTAGTACATGCTTAATATGGTGTTTAATTACCTGCATAAAATATAACTATTTTAAACGGGCCTCGCAGGCCCGGCGCGAGTAATCATGTCCGTACGATTGGCGCGAGTAACGCCGGGTTAAAGCTGAACCGTTTAGATTTAATAGAAGAACATGTATATTATTTTGCATGGATTAAAGGCAAATGAGTATCTGATATAGTCTTTCGAGTTCCGGTTTTGGCCAAATTATCCGCCCGTTCGTTCCCATATATTCCGCAATGGTTAGGGTTATCCTCTGCAGATCTATGCGTTTTCCATTTTCAATAACCTATCAGTGTCCCTTACGTATCAGGGTGATTTTGCGGTCACAATGACTAGGAGTTGTTAAGGTTACAATAGCTGTCTGGGAATGAGCAAAAAAGACTACATATTCTTCTTTAAGCCTTTTAGTTTCATTTAATGATACATGGAATAAATACTATTATTTACAAATACTTTTTTAACGATAAGGATTGTTTCCCCATAAAACTTAAAATAATTTATTTTTAATCCTATTATACATTTGAAACATCATATCTTAAAATATTTTCGGATTAAAATCTTTCCATGTACAATATCTGATGTTTCTTTATGTATCTATTCAATTAATTTATTATGTTTAAAGCAAACTAAAACCCAAAATCACTTGGCTGCAACTAAGTTAATTAGTGAAGGGAAGAAAAATATATACAGAACCTTCCCACTTTGTTATTTAGCCAATAGTAAATTTTAAGCTCATTTTATGCATTCAGTTATGCTAAGAAAATCAGTCGTTCAATAGCAAGTGCATAAATCTCTGCTTTGCATATTTATTTATGTTAATACGCGGGTTCATAAGGTTGTTAAATTCTTTAACACAAATGAATATCGAAAAATCTCTAGACGCTTGGATCCTATTTTCACGGTATTTTTATTTTAAACCTGTTTCTTTCCATTGCAAGAGTTAATTATCCTCACTGATAAAAAGCATTAATTTTAGTGTATTAATAGCAAGGAGTATCTCTTCATTTTATGAATAAATCTCTTTATTTAGTTCTTTCTTTATGGATCACATGATATTTTGTCTTCGTATTCTTTTAAACTTCAATGAACCTTTTAAAGAACGTTTTACAATTTTATCTAGAGACTGTAAAGAGTAAAAAAAAAATTCTCATTAGTTGCTTAGTTTAAAGCTTAAAAACTAGCAACAGCTAATTAGACGAGTATAATCGATTACAAAAAAAACTAATTGCCTTTTACTATCTTTCAAGCTAGTAAAACCACAATATTACATAATTACCTTTGTTTTTAATCTTTTAGGAAATAAACCATGAAGGTATAAAATTTTTGTAATATTTGAATTTTAAAGAGAAATTGTGGTAATCCTATGAGACGAAATTGAACAGAAAAAATCTGCACTAAGATGTTGAATTTTTTTGTCCGCTTTAAAACTTCAAGACTTAAAAAAATGAGAGGTTAAAATTAAAGAAAAAATTATTTAACATTGATTATGCAAAATCTGTCTATGCAAGATTGGTTGATAATCTGCTATTCATATTACTTGAAACTTATAAGTGTAAAATATTTTAACGTCCTGAAACAAATTAGCTTTGTAATTCATTGATCTGATTTTTTTAATATGTCCTATAAACATAAAAAGCGAATGCTTTTTTATCATGGATTACATGTATATGAAAAGACATATTATTTTGGTTGACTAATCTGAAAGTTTGTATATGTTAAAAATGAAATCTAATTTTTTGGATTCATAAATTTCGTATACGTTAAAAATGAAATTCTATCTTTTGGATTGATAAATTATGTCAACAATAGTATGATTTACAATCTATAATCTTCAAGGGCAAAAGAATGAAAAAAGTGTTATAAAATAATTTCCATTAGATAATTTTGATAATAGACAAAAGTTTTGATGATAATATTGGCACAAAACACACACACATACTAAAGACCGCACGCAACGTTGTATTAAATCATGCCTTATACAATTTACTTATATATTCTCTAACAATTTTTTCTCCTTTATCACAATATAGTTAGAGGAATAGTAGAGGAAAATATCGTTCGATGTTGAACAAATACGAGCTAACCAGGACTTTTT
>OU015497.1:59367052-59429552 GCA_907164885.2 Dolomedes plantarius | reverse complement strand
TAAATTATGCTGATATCTTATAATTACCACACAAACTGAAAAATAAATTACGAAATTTTGGATCAATTTTAGCATAAAAAAACAACGAAATATATAACTGGGGTATGGTTCTTTTGCCGGTTTAATAACAATGATGGAGGACGCTTATTTAGGGTGTTTGAGAATAATAACATTTCTAAATGAAACTCTAATTCTAATAATTTGGAACAATCTTTTTTAATTTAACCATACTGAGATTAATGATACATGGGAAAAGAACAAATTTGTGCTAAAAGAATTTTAAGCTTATTTTCCTAAATAAATAAAATTTTCGATTAAATTAAATGGGATATGCTCAGTCAGGTTTTATATGAAATAGAGAGTAATATTATAAGCAAAATTAACAAGCTTATGCTAAAAGTATTTTAAGCTTATTTGCTTATATAAAAAAATTAATTAACTTAAATGGGATATGCTCAGTATGGTTTAAACAGAGTTTGTATAAAATGAAGAGTAATAATACAGGTGAAATGAACAAGCTTATACTAATAGTATTTTAAGCTTATTTGCTTACATAGAATATCAATTCACTTAAATGGGATATGCTCAATTTGGTTTTATATCAAATAGTAAGTAGTAATATAAGTGAAATGAATAAGCTTATGCTAAAAGTATTTTAAGATTATTTGCTAACATAAATAAAATTTTGAATAAACTTAAATGGGATATGTTCAATCTGGTTTTATATAAAGTAGGTAGTATTAATATAGGTGAAATTAACAAGCTTATGGTACAAGTATTTTCAGCTGATTTGCTTACATAAATAAAATTTTTAATTAACTTAAATGGGATATGCTCAATCTGGTTTTATATGAAATAAAGAGTAATAATATAAGTGAAATGAACAAGCTTATGCTAAAAGTATTTTAAGCTTATTTGCTTACATAAATAAAATTTTGAATTAACTTAAATGGGATATGCTCAATATGGTTTTATGTAAAACAGAGGGTAATAATATAAGTGAAATGAACAAGCTTATGCTAAAAGTATTTTAAGCTTATTTGCTTACATAAATAAAATTTTGTATTGACTTAAATGGGATATGCTCTATTTTAAAGGTTCTATATTTCAAGAAGTATTTAATGCACTTCACTGTATATCAGGAGAGCGAATGTTCTCTTGTATGTTGACTAACATCAGAAGATCGTATTAACGGTGAAACTATTTCAAGTGCGGATGTGGAAACGTGTAAGAGATTCATGTGAATTACATTTAATACGAGGCATGTTTGGCATATTTTATACATATCATGTCTGCTGGGTTCTCAATTTGTAGCCAAATCCCACGAGCCGATGAAATGTTCCTACGCCATATGAAATGACTAGCAATAGTTCTTTGACAGAGGAAGCATTGTGAAGGTATTCCGTAGGGTTTGAATTAATTGTCATGAAAGGTTTATTCAAGCAAATTTAGAAAATTACTTGTCTATGAAATATACATGTTTTGTGAGCAGACTTTTGCGTGATTCTGTATTATACATTCTACATTTATTCAATCTCAGGGAAGATATTAATGGTTAATGCTGCTACGGCAAACAGCTTCAAATAAGTGTAAAATTTCAAACATGGATGTATTGAATTCTGCGGTCGAAATGGCTGTATATTCATGGTAGATGAAACAGAAAGCTACGACTTCATGCCGGACTACTTTTAAAGCTTTCATCTCTCAGTTATAGCTTTTTTTATGCAAACAATCAATCCCGCAAAGAATTAATCGGAAGTTCTAATTCAGTTCCTTTGATTGTACATAAAACAATGGCAGACTGATATATTCGTTCCTTATAATATTCTTAAAATTGAAATGATTAAATCAGTAAACATATTAAGTTTCGTTTCCAATAGTTGTAATGCGGGATAAACTTAGTTCGTTGTATATCCATATGAATAGTTTCTTTGAAATTATTATTAATTCCAATCTTTAGATATAACAATTTTTGAAAAAACATTAGTTTTGTTAATGTTTATTTAGACCAATTTTTTCTTAATTTTTTTATTAATACTATACATCAATTTAAATGACTTTTTGTGTATTTAAAAGAAAATTACAGAAACTTTTAAAGAAAATCTTTATAATTATACCACTAAGCAATATGTGAACTTATATTATACCAAATGATAATATTGCAAGGACTGATACAACTACTGATAAACTTTTGTTGGAAGTCAGAGGCTGATTTATCCCATAAACACGTTTTCTCTGGGGTTGACAAAGGATGAATCTTCTTCTGTTTGCACATGTTTGAAAGAATAAAATTTTAATTTCAACTTACATTCAATAACTAATTGTTTGCTAATTTTTAGCTACGTTTTTCACGATACAAAAATAAGCTTTGTTGCTTTAGTTATTTTTCTTAAGAATCCCCGCATTAAAAAATGTTCAGAAACTTAATGTTTCTTACATTCAAATTGACTGAATGGATTTTTACAAAGTTGTTCGTTGGATGATGTTGATCAAAAACTTATTTTTAGCACACATTTTCTAGCGCCAGCGCACTTTCTTTTTTGTAGTGTTAATAATTTAATGCTTAGAGGTGTGAAGTAAACGCAAAAGGATAAAAACGTATGTCAAAATATTAACTTTACGACATCAAACATCAAATATTAATAACACCACCGCATACTAGCGAACAGCATGAGAGATCGTGCATTAAGTCTTAGTTGTTATTTATGTATAACTTATCACATGCACATCTGCAGTCAAATGATGAGAAATTTTATAGAGTTTCATTTAATTTGCACAAGATAAAATTTAATATTTCAATACATAGCTCCTTGGCTGCAAGTGGTTAAAAACTATGTAAATTAATCTTGCATTGTCATCGAAACTTCTAGTCAAGTACAAAGGTTATAGACCGTGCTGCGAAAACTTTGAGGGCCACACAAACAGGCAATAAGAGAAAATCAGAAAATGGTAGTAGAACCAAACATATAGGAGAGGATTTCAACAGTTGATTTTCTGAAAAAAATCAATATTATAACTTTTCATTTGATGTTGTCTTAATATTTTTTAAAATTTTTCTCAAGACGTTTTCTCTGTGCTCCTAATTTTCTAAATACAGAATAAACATTCTATTACTTTATATTTCCCCCACCGAGGCTTCATTGACAAATGATCTTACCCCATTGTTGTCAGTTATATGTTTTGAGTACAGAATAATGATTTCACGTAAATGCATTTTTAATTTGTTTTTTCTTCTTTAATCACAAATGCTTTTATTTGCATAAGAAAAACTGTATAAGTTGCTAATTAGACATTAATTGGGAATGAGCTAATGAAATATTTGCAATGCAAACATACAGCATAATTAACAAAAGCCGTGATAAAGAAAATTTGGATCTGTTAAATCCAAGACTGAAAATCTTTTTCAGCTTTGAAAAATGAAGGGTCACGGGGTAAAACCACTTTTCTCCTAAAACCTTGTTTTGAGAAAAACGAATTTGAAAGTTGGAGAAACGTGGTTTTTCTGTGGAACGCTGAAACTTTATCGCTAATTTTAACGGCTTCAAAGGGGTTCTGTCCCAGATATGAATGCACGTGGTGTAAGTACTCCTTGACATCTACAAGATGGCACTTCTAACTCCGTTTCGCAAAAATGGCTGTAAAGTCGTTTTACCCCTAAATTTTTTACCCTTCAATTGTTTAGGGCGAATGAGAATGTAGCCCTCATGGTTAAGTTGTTACATACATTAATTGTGTAGTTTCTATTTTGACGAATATTTTTCTGATAATTAAGGAATTAATAGAACTAGTTACAAGTCACCTTCAAGAAAAGCCCAGTATAACCGACTATTTTTCCCAAATAAATTATTGAACTGTTATATAATGAAATTTTCAAAACCCGTTAGAAGTAATTGTCTTTCATATAATTGACATTGATTGAGATGATAAAACAGAACTGATAAGGTTTCAATAAATGTTCTCAACAATTTTTTTATAGCAAAAATATTTTCAGGTCACAAATGATAACAAAAAGATTCCCCATAGGCCAAATCTTTAAGCAGACCTCCGCGGGAAACTTTCTGTTGTAAACAGACTTTAAAAAATGTGCCAGAGAGATAAACATTAAAAAAATAAATCAAATTCAAACATAGGAATAATAAAAGAATTTGCAAGATTACATAAATAGCCCTAACATAGAAAATTAAAAATAACCTTCAAGAGTTTTTAGGACTATTTGTCCAGCAGAAAGATTCTCAAAGCGGAGGTTTAAATTTATCACACTTTCCTTTAACATCATACATAAATAAATTATGTGCAAACAGTGTTATATTTAGACAATCTATGTGCACGTGAAATCAAATAATTTACAAAATTACATAAATAGCCCAAAA
The DNA here is from genome assembly GCA_907164885.2 of Dolomedes plantarius. Taxonomy (NCBI): domain Eukaryota; kingdom Metazoa; phylum Arthropoda; class Arachnida; order Araneae; family Dolomedidae; genus Dolomedes; species Dolomedes plantarius. The sequence continues at coordinate 59,425,182 of OU015497.1, read as the reverse complement.
GTCTGACATATAAAATGCCCTTGAAGTATTTTTAGGGTTATTTGTTCAACTGAAAGATGAACAAATAACCCTAAACGGCATAGGAACAGAGGATAAGATATAACGAAGATTTATACTTATCCTATGTTACTATACCTTTATATACAAACAAGTTATATGCAGGCAGCATATGACGAGAACTAGCTTTGTTTTGAAGCCTGTTCCAACTGGCTCTCGTGGAAGAAAATTGTTCACCAGTTTGAACAACACAATCTATTATGCCTCTGAATCCTCTTTACGGTCTCTTCCTTTTGCAAAACTAATTCCATTAGATATATTTTTCATTTTTATTTCTAAGTCCATTAAAACATCAATTCATTAATCAAATCCTTTAATGTCGTGCTAATATTATTCTATATATGTGTGTGTCATCATCTTAAAAAGGTTTATAGAATTCAAAGTTGAATTTTATTCTCAGAATCTGCTGTCGAAAGCCGAACAAAGGTACTCTCAAGATCTGTCATTTGTTGTTTCAAAGACTTTTCACATCCTTACTTTAAACAGTCGATATTTCTGTACGAGATGGTTGGACTGGTAGTACAAAACTTAAAAATTATTATCTTTTATTATAATATAAATTAAAATAGATTTCAGAAAACGATTCGTACAATTTAAGCTATTACGTTGAAAGCTTTCACATTTTTGTCTTTACGTACAGAAAAACTAGCTAACGCATCACCCTAGTTTCTTTAATAATAACTAATGAACCAGCGTTTCTAATAACCAGCGTTTTTGGAAAGCATCGACTTCGGTGATTGGCTGTGACACATCAGCTTTGATTAACAACCAAGTAAATAGGCTCGTTTAAGAAATGCCAGTCTTTGTCAGCGACCCATCTCTTAGTTGAATTTTAACTTTTTTTCTAACGAAAAATGAAAATTCGTTCGCTTACGTTAATGTCCAATATGTAATCGGACATCATAATTTTATTTATTTACGACAGTATTTATTATGACGTCAATAACTAAATATTTTATAAGGAAATAATTTTTCGACTAAATGTTAAGCACGATCATTTACAATAAAAAAAAAATTAAACATGACATTTCATTTAAATGGATATTTTTGTTCATTTATATTTGCGCTTCATCCAGAAAAAACTTATAGCAAATATGGCAAGTATAAAAACTATGGAATAGTTTCAATTCTTGTAGATTTATATGAAAATATCTATTACACATACACGCTGCTAATTAAGATTTCGTTAATTTTTGTCTTTATTTCCAACAATTTTTCTTCTTCTTACTAGGACAGATATCACTCACTTTTACACAACAGCCATGGACCTAGGTTTTCATCTCCATTTCGGGTTTTTAACCCTGGTATAGATATCTGAGTCATTGAAATCAGTAATTCTCAGTTTATAAGTCGTATTAGTCGTCAGTTTATTCCGCTTTTTGAATTTTGTCGTTCCTATAATAATTGCCTTCTGTGGATTGCTGAGAATCCCTTAATGAGGGCAAAAACTTATGGGTTCATGATTTCTAGGGACGCTGAGGATGGAGATACTCGCTTATAAGTTACTGCTGTAATTAGTGTGTGTTTCATACAACTTTATGAATTTCTTTTAGAGTTTTCGGTACTGCTGTACTTCTGAAACTTTCAGATAATATATAAACGTTTAAAGTACATTGACAACTTATTTTTAACTTTGTCCTCTTTGCCGGTATGCTATATCCTTTATTTAAAATTTTCATGGATCAAAAGAAGTTTAATTTAGGAAATCTACTTTTGACATTTATTATTTTTTATTTTAAAAAGGGAGGCACTTGTCGTCAAACATTTGCCTATACTACGCCACAGTTTCCTTCCATTTTTTTTTTACGGGGCACCATATAGGCGAACAGGATTAGTACCTATGAAGGGACGATACACACGGAAGCATTTTTCGTAGTGCGACACCAGGATTCGATCCAAGCACCCTCAGCACCGAAAACCAACGCGCTTTACCACAGTGAGACCACATATCCTATTTTGCATTTATAATATAATGTAAAAAAATTGTAGTGAAATTAACATACCTTATATAACATCCTTATTTACTTGGGGTTGGTATATTTGAAAACATGTAATGACAATAATTTTGTTTCAATAATTTTAAATACTAATCATCATTGCTATAATTCGATATTTAAAATATATAATTTTCTAAAGGAGAATGAATATTCCTATGTACAGTTTAAGATATCTCTTTTAGCCTGGCTATACCAGTTTTAGATACTAATAGAGACCTCTTGTAGATCTGAATTGCTTATTTATTCTTGAAGAGTTTGATAAGTCTATCACGCCTTCTAAGTAGAACTAAAAATTTATCGTCGGACATATGAGCGGTCATCTCTTAAATATTAAACTATTAATTAGTTATGTGCACAGCTTAAAGTGTTAAAACTAAATGTATTTCTTTAATATCTATCCTCCAAAAACATGGTTCAACTTTTTTTTAAATTCAGATCCTTCCAACGGAAGCAAAATAAAATTCCGTTTTCACAGAGGAATATATAGAATATAAAAAAAATTTACCATTTAATCTCAATTTTGGGTTTAAACAACAACATTTTCGTCATTAATTTAGATTTTGGCTTTTAATTATGCAAATCGTTAAAAAAAGATACGGAGATGAAACCCTGTGGGAAACAAATTGATCAAGCATTTTAAAGTGAATTGAGTTAATTTAGTTTTATTTATTAACATTTAGATTTTTATTTAGAATTTTTTTATTTTTTTAGCACGACCTTGGTCTTGCTGGTCTCAGACATTTGGTAAAAATATGCCCTATACTCACAGGGGGGTCTAGAAAATTGCTTTTTTGATAGAGATTTGTTTTTATTTAATTTTTATTTATTTATTTATTTAATTATTATTATTTTGTAGAGATACAGATTGTTAGTGTGTTTATGGCGTTCCTCTGGAAGAATTCTAAAAAATTCTTTGTAATTTTCTGGAAATTTCTTTCTCACAACCGTGAACTATTGATCACAGAGAATTTTGTTATATTTTTTCTTTACTTAGATATTCCTGAAAAACCATGCCCATTCTGTGAGAAATATTTGTTCAGTGGTATTGTGGCTACATTTTCAATTTGTTGCAATAGGGAATACGAGTTGCATTTCAGATAATTTCTATCACGATTAAAAAACAGTTACTTGGTTTTTCGTATGCAAATTTCCATATTTAAAAATGAAGAAAAGTAACCAAGAAGAATTCGCTCTGATGTTTTGGTCTTGAATATCTCCCAGTTCCCAAACGAAAGACGGGTTTTTCTGTTCTCTGATTTTCAGGTCCAAAGTTCCCGACAATGGTGGAGCGGATGGATTTAAGCAATTCGAATTATATAGAGGCAAATGATGACCCCCGGATGTTGAATCAAATAATGATGGATAAGGCCCGAGGTAGCCTAGTGGTCACAAAATGAGCCCCAGACTGAGGGACAGTCTGAATCCCGACACTCGTCATTAAGGGGACAGTGGACCTTCAAAACTAACTTGTATTTGTTTTGAATGGATTTGCTTGAAATTTGAATATGTGATTAGTACCATAGATATGTAAAAGTGGTTAAAATTTAATGATGAAATATTAATAATTTATGAATTATTAATTATTAATTATATCAAAAATTGGTCTAATTAAAAATGTTCCATGCGCATTTTTCCCATATAATATGGTAATTTTTATTTACAGGATGCCTTATAGAACTAACAATGGAACATATTGCTTATTTTAAGCATTCATTAAAAATATAAAGAGAAAAATAATAATAATAGGGAAAACACCTTTTTTATTACACAAAATACCTATAAATCCTCTTTTCAAGTACAAAATTTAGAAATTCTGAGCTACAAAGCATAATTATTTTCAATAAGTTTTATTTGATATACAGTTAAGTATATAAAACTTAAATTTCAAAGCAATACGATAATTAGAAATGCGCCTGGAGCAGTTTGAATATTGGTATGACATGATTTTTTTTTATTTTGAGAAAAACACATTTAAAGTTATTGCTATTAGTAACCACATAATATATAAATTAAATAAAAACGCCTATAAATTGGAAAGTAATCACATAAATTAAAAAATCCTTTTGCAACACATTCCTACTCGTCCGTAGTTTCACAATTCAATAAAATAAAAAAATCGAATTTTTGGACAAATTTCACAATTTTGAAAGTCCACTCTCCCCTTAAATAGCATCGTGTCTAGGCCGTACATTCGCACGTTAAATCTGCAGACCGGGAAGTCTGTTAGTGGATGAAAGAAGGTACGAGCCCTCGAGATGCCGCCTCTGGGGTTCAAAATTGAGTTGGCACCTGGCTAACTCCGACCCTTGTGCCACCATTAGAAACTGGAGTCGCAATCCTCTGCCGGTGGTTGATAATTGGTGTGGTATGTTCAATCTAGGGGGGTATTAGTCAAAACACAAAAACATGATGGATAAAAAGTCATGCGCAATGCACTAGCATGACAAACTGTTGAATGAGTCATGGCGGGAAAATATAAAAAATGTCTGGCCAACAGAATATGCACTAAAAAAAATATATGAAAAAAATGATGATTAAATAAATGATCGCAGAAAATTTGGTTGATGTACAATAAATATATATATATATATATATATATATATGAGAATTTTAAATCATATCCAATGAAACAAGACAGTCCGTAGTTTTTTATGCTTGGAAATTAGGTACATTAATATCACTTCTTTCAGAGTATCTCATTGTCCCTAATAAACTCATTTTTACTTCTGCCTACATATATTTACCATAAATAATCTTTTTATTTATTACGTACTTGGATTATCTCCTTAATTTCCGTCTTTCATCAATAATCTTGGATGCGAAAAAAAACAAGGTAAATTTCTATGTAACATATGAGAGATGACTATGACAGAATGGGTAGTAAATATATAATCCGAAACAAAATGTGAAAAAAAGGCTATAGGAAAAAAGGTTTAAAAAAAATAAAACTGAAAATGAGAAGGATGAAAAAATGTATTTATTAAAAGTACTTGAACCAAGTCAATAAATAAAACAACAAAATTTTTTGCCGCTAGATGAAAGTGAGAAAAAAAAATTAATTACTTTTTCTAGAATTATAAATTGCATAATCAATAGCTTAAAACGTCGTTCAATATTTTTCGGGATGATAAAAAAATTGCTGCTGTACGTGCAATTTCAGCTCAGAATTATAACAGGATCCTCTGATCGTAAAAGAGTTTTCCACCTTCCCCAAATTATGTATTTATCTCTTATGAAAATGTACTTTTGATCTTAAAAATTAATGTTAATTAATTAAAATTGCAAGATTTTTGCATTTGAAATTTTCTATTTTTTTTTTTAGTTAAAGGTTCCGTAAAGTGGATTTATTATTTTAGCGAATTAGCACATTTAGCAAACCTTTATAGGAGCTTGCTTTTTAATAAATGAGATAGTGAACAAAATTATGTAACATTTGTGAATATAATATACGCTGGGGAAATAAATTAAGAGAATTTGCATATTTTATAGAATTTCATGAAAAGAACTGAACTGAATGTAAAACCAGAGCTTCTAGACAAAAATACAAATCTTGTACGTCAAATACGTAAGCGTACACATGAGTGTACGCGGAGCCAGTAAAGAAACAGGCTTTATAAGCTCGAGTAAGGAAAGACGCATTTTGTTCGCGAGCACACCTCGGCGAATTTCTTGGTGTTATTTTGCAGCAATCGGTTAATTTCAAATTGTAACAGTAAAAATGAGTAACCATCAACGTTTAGATGATGGAATCAGGTGGCGAATTGTGGGGATGCTAGAAGCAGGCCAATCTCAAGTCCAAATTTGTAGAGAGTCCAATTTAACGCCCAGCGTCGTGTGTAACTTATGGAAACAGTTCTAGGATACCGGATCCATAGAGAGAAATCCCGGGCAAGGTCGTCCAAGAGCCACGGCGGCCAGAGAACATCGTCATTTGTTGATTATAGCGAGGCGTAACAGGAGTGCTACAGCTTCTCAGCTCTCTCGTGACTTGTATGCAGCCACAGGAACCCGTGTATCAAGGGTGACTGTTTCCAAAAGACTTCATGAGAGAGGGTTGTTTTCAAGAAGACCTGCTGTTTGCGTCCCGCTCACTTCTAAGAACTTGAGAATCCGTTTATCATGGTGCAGAGAGCATAGAGATTAGAGTATGGATCAATGGGCGACCGTTATCTTCACTGGTGAGTCCCGGTTCAGCCTAAACACCGATTCTCGCCGTACGTTCAAATGAAGAGAACCAGGGACCCGCTACCTACCCTCCAATGTGCGCGAAATCGACCATTATGGCCGATGAGGTTTAATGGTCTGGGCAGGCATCATGTTGGATGGCCGCACACCTATCCATGTCTTTGAAAGAGGCAATGTGACTGGTGTGAAGTATAGGGATGAGGTCTCGAAGCCCTATGTTCGCTTTTTCATGGGTGCAGTTGTCCCTGAGTTCATTTTAATGGACGATAACGTGAGGTCCCATAGAGCTCTTCTGGTCGACGAATTTCTAGAGAGTGACGATATTCGCCGGATGGATTGGCCAGCCAGATCTCCAGACCTTAACCCTATAGAGCATGTCTGGGAGGCTCTGGGGAGGGCAATTGCAACTCGCAACCCCCCTCCGAGAACCATCCAGGGAATGAAAACAGCGTTACTGAACGAGTGGGACCAATTGCCACAGGAAATGATAAACTGTCTTATTTCAAGTATGAAATCACGCGTCGAGACCTGTATATCTGTAAGAGGGGACCATACTCCCTATTAACCATCTATTAACCCATTTTTTGTTTATTCTGCATCCGCTGTTTCATACCTTCCGGCTCCAACGAGTGTTACACACGATCATGCGTGTGTATTACAATTATTGAATGGTTATTTGTTTTGTATTGTATCAATATATGTACATATCAAATTTCATTAAAATCGGTATAGTAGTTCTAGAGATAATCGACCAAGTCTGCAATTTCTCTTAATTTCTTACCCCAGTGTATATAACCTCCATCAAAAGAGTTCCAGGACTGATTTTTTAATTCTTTACCTGTGATATTCAACCACAAGAAATATGTGTTATACAGTCACCTGAATTAACATGGCGTTTAACGTGTTTCCATGTAAATTCAACAGATGGCAGGGCTGTACTGAGCAATCTATTGTTCGACTTGTTGACGTATTTGGTTGGAAATTGCACGAATAACATGGTGTACGCGTATTTTAAGCAATGAATTACAGTGGAACCTCGAAATATCGAACCTCAAGGGGAACTAGAAAACTTCGGATTATCGAGGATTTCGACACAGAGAGGTTCGATTTATAGTGTTAGGCAGGTTCAAGGGGAATGGAAAAACTTTGATTTATCAAGGAATTCGATTATATCGAGGTTCTGTTATAACATTAAATTCTTCGTTACGGTAGGGAAAACCCCTAGTGTATCTTTGCTCTGTCACAATCCCCGTATTCACCAGACCTGTCGTTGTGTGAAAGGGAAGCGTCCAGATATTATTGCAGTAATCGAAACAGCTGAGACAGATGTGCTGAGAAGCATCTCGGATGAAGCTTTGTCCTCTTGCTTCCACGAGCCCCAGAAACGGTGGAAGCTGTGAATACATAGACGAAGGGACTACTTTGACAATATCTAGGGCATCAGTTGCTAAGTTGAATAAATTAATTTTTTTACCAGCGCAGTCTTGGAACTTTTCTGACAGAGGAGCTAGGTACTAACTAAATACGTAACGTATGCCAAAGTGTTCAAAGCAAAAATAAACACATCAAGCATACAGGTAACATTGGACCTATGTTTCACACTTATTATGCACTCCTCAGCAGAGTGCAATTGGTAAATCGCAGGAGGGAAAGGAATTCCCAATGCGGGATTTCTCAAATTTTTACTGGTGACTAAAAAAGTGCAGATAACCAACCCACTTTGGGAAGAAACATCATCTATCACGAATTGCTCTACGAAATTTACAGCCCGAGAAGGTGACAAAATTCATAAAGCATGGCAAAAAGGCTGAGCAATAAACAAAAATATAAATCTCCACAGTGCAAAAATTCTGTATCAGCGATGATTTTCCCTCCGGTGTAGTCATTGGCTATGTCTTACGACATAGCCCATAACAAGTGTGAAACCTATGTCCAAGGCTTCCTGCCAGCAGGAGGTATGTATTTTTCCATTTATATAGGTACAGTAAAACCTCATTTTCGAGCCGTCATTGATCCGTATCACCGGATGATCCAGATCAGATTTGTAGACATTATTTTTATTTAATGTTCATATTAGATAATACTTTTTAACTATGATAGCAAGAACGTAACTACAAGTACGACAAATATTCGCTTTTTAGTTTGATTCAATCGACAGTTCCTGCATAAATTGTACAATAAATTAGGGAAATAAAATGCTTTTTCGTGAGTTTAAGAAAGCTTTACTAGACTTACGAATTCTTTGTTAAGACATGATGTGAAAAGTTATTTTTATATTTTTAATGTCTTGTAAACAATATTATGTAATTTTATTACAAAACATAGTTTTTTCTCGTAATAAACAGTAAGTCTGCTAAGCGACGGATTTTGTTTTGCTTATTACTCATATTAACGAAATTATTCGGATTTTCGATTGTCCGGATTACCTATGGTCCCAGTTAGTCCGGATAAACGAGGTTTTACTGTACGTTTTCGTAAATGTCTAAATTTGTCTTTTTAGGAACAATTTTTCATTTTGCGATGAAATTCCAAATGCTTCAACAGTGCTATTTCATGGATATATATGTGTTATTTGCATTCATTAACTTACAAGCGAAAGGTTTTTCTAGCTTTCCAAATATTTAGCATATCTGATAAATTCTCGAGGGCGTAAAACAAACGTGCAGTTAACATTAGTAAGAGTTTAAAAAATATGAGCATACGTACACAGAAATATAATGTTCCAAATTATAACAAATAATGCTTGGAAACTAAACTGAAACAAACTTCGAATAAAAGTAAGGATAATGTGATAAATGTATAGATGGAATGTAGTAATAGTAAATTTACAGTGAGCCTGAAACTCTTGGGAACACAGAACCCTATTTGAAAAATTCTAGGATGACGTAAAGTATAAAAATACTATGTTGTTATAGTTTCGAAGGTTTCTAGGGCGTACGACTATCTAGATCCCAGTGCGGTGTACATGTGAAGAAAAGGCAGGAAACGTGAACATAAACACTCAAACACAGAAATTGTTTCATTTACAAATGATAGACGGTGGATCGCAGTACCCATTTCTTTTATCAGGCGGGAGACTGACGAGTTCCCGAAATTACAACCAAGTCTTCTGCGGTAATTGAAACTCCGCTACCAGCGTGGCAGGCTGAAGCCTTAACCCTGTGAGGGGCGCCATTTGCACAGTGAAAACGAATAAATCTAGTCTTCTTTTTCACTTGCATTCAATGTATTCCAGTTAAATGATCAGAAAAAGGGTTAGTACTGCTATCTGTTATCAGTTTAAAGAAGTAAAATCATTTTTCAGCCTTTAATTGGAAAAATTTTAAAGATTCTTTAGGTTAAAAACTCTGGAAAAAATATCTTCAAGTGCAAATGGGGGAGGTTGTATCCCCTGAAAGGGTTAAGGCGGTTTTGCTGTACACTAATCCTATAGGATTCTCTCACCTCAATGTTAGCCTATGGAGAAAATTTGCCTTCTCTTTGCAGCTACATAATTGCTGGTAATCCAGTAAAAATAGTATTTTCAGATATCCTGATTTTTTTTAACCTTGCAGCAGGATTCATTTTATAAATTTCTTCCACCAAAGGAATTTATGAGTGTTTAAAACAATATACAAATGTATTTTTCCAGAATATCTTGAATTTAAAAATATTCTTTAAATTTTTTATCAAAAACTAAAATTCCCCCAAGGTGTAAAATTTCTTTCTCTATCCCGGAGTACATTTAAAAAAAATCTTTAAATCCAAATCGGTAATCCTTGGAAACATTTTCTCCATAGGTTAACAATGAGATAGTGAATCCAATGGGGCTATAACATAGGAGCCTTAACCCCGTAGTCAATGGATGACATAAAAATAGTATAAACAGTAACACTCTCTAAATAGTTAAGTCCGTTTAAAAGAACTCAAAGCTACACAACATGTCGCACAATCACTCTCAACACGCTTATGCATGTTTACTTATCACTAAACAAATTTGAAATTAATTAATTTTTTATCATAACCGTTTTCAATTTTACTTAACTGGTTCATAATTTTTTTTATTATCATTTTCTTTAATTAACCCCAGAGCAATGCCACTATAAATGATGGTAGAAACAGTGATGCTAAGAATTTTTACCAACATGTGTTTTAATTATATTACCAAACTATTTCCACATGAGACATATTTTATCTACATGTCAAATAAAATTACAAAGAATAATAAAATTTTAGGGACTTTTTAATTAACGTCCGATTATTTTGAAATAAAATAATAACATAGCATGTCCTCTAATTAAAAATTTCCTTCAGGAGATATTGATATTAGAAAGTTTTTCCGAGCATATATATTTAAAGCATGAAGCGTAAAAGAATAAAATATACATAGTAATAGGGTAAAAGTTAGTGCATCGGGTATTAACAGCGTTAAGTTTAATTTGCAAACAATGTTCTAGTTTTAATCCATTTAATAGCAGAACTATCGAGCTGTTTGTCTGAAATTCTGCATTGCAAAAAGGGTACACAGAGTATCATCCTGTTAGTAAGAATATGAATCCTCTGAAATGACGTGGGAAAAAATAATTCTTCCTGGATTCGGACCGAGGATAAGTTTTATATAACTTGGCGGGTTACATTTAGTTTTAGTTAACATTTTAGGAATTTTTTATGCTTACGAAAACTTTTGCTAAAGCCCCTTTTATAGATGTCATTTATTTACAGTTCTTAAAATAAAAATAAAATCCATAGGAGTTCAAATTCATCGAGAATTTTTCTTTTAAAGAGGACTTAACCATTGTCATAAATATTAGAAAATCTCTACTGATACAACTATTGCGAATGTCCTTTGAAAAGATGGCACTTATTGACTGTTCTTGAAATAAGAGTAAAATCCATAGGAGGTCAGATTTATCGAGAATTTTTGCTTTAAAGAGGACTTGGCCATTGTCATAAAAATTAGACAATCACTACTGATACAACTACTGGGAATGCCCTTTGAAAATAATTTACTAAATTGACTGTTCTTGAAAAAAAAAGGAAATTTCTAGGAGATCAAATTCATCGAGAATTTTTAATTTAAAGAGGACTTGACCATTGTCATAAATATTAGAGAATCTCTACTGATACAACTATTGCGAATGTATTTTGAAAAGATGGCACGTATTGACTGTTCTTGAAATAAGAGTAAAATCCATAGGAGGTCAAATTCATCGAGAATTTTTCTTTTAAAGAGGACTTGACCATTGTCATAAATATTAGAAAATCTCTACTGATACAGCTATTGCGGATGTCCTTTGAAAAGATGGCACGTATTGACTGTTCTTGAAATAAGAGTAAAATCCATAGGAGGTCAAATTCATCGAGAATTTTTGCTTTAAAGAGGACTTGGCCATTGTCATAAATATTAGACAATCACTACTGATAAAACTACTGGGAATACCTTTTGAAAATATGGTACTTATTGACTGTTCTTGAAATAAAAATAAAATTTCTAGGAGATCAAATTCATCGAGAATTTTTAATTTAAAGACGACTTGACCATTCTCATAAATATTAGAGAATCTCTACTGATACAACTATTGCGAATGTCCCTTGAAAAGATGACACTTATCGACCGTTCTTGAAATAAGAGTAAAATCCATAGGAGGTCAAATTCATCGAGAATTTTTCTTTTAAAGAGGACTTGACCATTGTCATAAATATTAGAAAATCTCTACTGATACAGCTATTGCGGATGTCCTTTGAAAAGATGGCACGTATTGACTGTTCTTGAAATAAGAGTAAAATCCATAGGAGGTCAAATTCATCGAGAATTTTTGCTTTAAAGAGGACTTGGCCATTGTCATAAATATTAGACAATCACTACTGATAAAACTACTGGGAATACCTTTTGAAAATATGGTACTTATTGACTGTTCTTGAAATAAAAATAAAATTTCTAGGAGATCAAATTCATCGAGAATTTTTAATTTAAAGACGACTTGACCATTCTCATAAATATTAGAGAATCTCTACTGATACAACTATTGCGAATGTCCCTTGAAAAGATGACACTTATCGACCGTTCTTGAAATAAGAATAAAATCTATAGGAGGTCAAATTCATCGAGAATTTTTCCTTTAAGGAGGACTTGACCATTGTTATAAATATTAGACAATCTCTACTGATACAACTATTGCGAATGTCCTTTGAAAAGATGGCACTTATTGACTGTTCTTGAAATAAGAGTAAAATCCATAGTATGTCAAATTCATCTAGAATTTTTGCTTTAAAGAGGACTTGGTCATTGTCATAAATATTAGAGAACCTCTACTGATACAACTATTGCGAATGTCCTTTGAAAAGATGACACTTATTGACTGTTCTTGAAATAAGAATAAAATAAATAGCAGTTCAAATTCACAGAGAATTTTTGCTTTATAGAGGACTTGACCATTGTTATAAATATAAGATAATCACTATTGATACAACTATTGCGAATTTCCTTTGAGAATATGGCACTTATTGACTGTTCTTGAAATAAAAATAAAATTCATAGGAGGTCAAATTCATCGAGAATTTTCCCTTTAAAGAGGACTTGACCATCGTCATAAATATTATACAATCTCTATTGATACGACTTGCGAACGTCCTTTGAAATGATGCCACTTATTGACTGTTCTTGAAGTAAAAATAAAATCCATTGAAAGCAATTTCCAAGGAGAATTTTCCCTTTGAAGAAGCTTTGACCCCTGTCGTAAATATTAGACAATTTTTGCTAATGCACCTATTCAATAAGATTTGAAAATATATTTTGTTGTTGTTATTTTATGTTTTTTATTGTTAAATGCTCATTCTATACACAAAAAAATCAGTGTTTTGTAAAATTTGAGTCCAATGTGTCACATTTTACAAAACATTGTCCTCGTACATATTGTCATAAAAGTAAAGGACAATATATAAGAGGGTAGAATGACAAGTCCATGCAAAATTCGAGGGTTTTTTGTTAGATTTTGTTTCGAACTCAATGGTCATTTTTTTGCTACACGAGGGATTATTAGACCGGGACCTATTGCTTAAAGCCGATTTCGAACGGCTACAAATGTCCATGCCAAGAGTGAGATTCGAACCCACAGTCTCTGGTACCTAAAGCCAGCGCCCTGGCCATTCGTCCAGCGTCCGGCAGCAATATTCCGAGAGATGGTGGCTCTGAAATTGTCAGTGCTCTTACATTTAGGATACTTCAAAACCATGGTTGTGAAACTGTAAACAGATTCGAAAATTAGTCTGTGAATGGCCGTAATTTTAGTTGGTCAACTTTTGTTACTGCCGACACAATGGAGAAAAAAAAGCTCTACGTGCTTATAAAACATTAATTCTTTATGAGAAAAATCGACATAAAAATTAAATCCAGGCTTGATAAATATTATGGCTAGTCTACGCCATCGCATGAAAGGATTTACAGGTGTTTTGTTGATTTTTGTTGCCGCTGAATGAGCACAAGTAATGCTAAACGTTCTGATCTTCTTTCTGACGTCACTACACTAGAAATTATTTTAAATACCCAGGATATGGTGATACGAGACAGAATAATAGAATTTCATGAGAGTTCCGACACACATACCATCTCACTAGTGCATTAATAAAATATTTTACTTGAATATTTAGAAAAGAGCAAACTATCAACAAAGTGGGTGCCGAAGTTGCTAATAATCGATGAAAAACGCCAACGAGTGAACGCATCAAAGAACAAATTGGAGATGTTTCTAAGAAATCCAGGTTAATTTTTGAGTCCTTTCATAAACATTGAGGAAACGTGGATACATGACTAGCAGCCAGAAAAGAAAGAACAGTCAAAGTGGGTTGAAGCAGGTGAATCTGCCCCAAAGAGAGGGAATCTCAAATAATACGTTGTTCAACCTATATGGGTATGCGATAAACGTAGTACCTGATGAGTCTATCGTTCTTCGGCGCGATGCAATACCACCTCGCACAGAGTATAGCTCAGGTACGTATTGATTTAGGAATAACGGAGGAACAGGAGCTAACGCCATGTGGCGAAAGTCGAGATACCATCGTCCATTGTCACTCTTAGCCCGGGCCATCACTCGGTTTCCAGCCGAGACTGCCTGTAAGTTGTGACAACCGAAACCTTGAAGGTGATACAAGGACTACCTCAGAGGATCCCAATCCCCCAAGAGACTAAAAGTCACGCTCTCCATTACCAAGCACCGATATCCTCACAACTGACCCTGATCTCCTGGGAGTAACCCACGACTACCCAACTCCGGCCCTCCGGCCCTAAAGAAAGGGAAAAAGGGTTCCATTAGTAGGAAAAGATATGACCACTGATTTTGTGATGTCCATTGTACAAACTCTATTGACTACTGGTAAAATAGTCACCAAAGATTACAATGCACCTTTGCAGGACGTTTAAACATTGGACGTTATACAAAAGTGCTCCATTTAAACGAGAAAAAAGGTGTTTTTTTCATTATGATAAAACTTCCTCAGATAATCATTCATCTGAAATTGCGAAGGCAAAAATGTTAGAATTAAGCTATTTTTTTCCTAAAAATTTTTAGATTAAGTTTGAAATCATTGTTATTGCAGAGTTTGAAAGAGTGGCCCTATTTTTCTGTGCGGAAGAATACTACTACGTATAGTGGCGTTGTCCGTCTCGACCCCCGCTTTTACTCCACAGTTGCATAGGGAATGTGCCGCTATATGCGCGCATATTTAGCGCTGTGTGTATTTTATCTTTAACTATTTTGTATACATAATAAATATGATTGATCAAGATCTCTAGACTAGATTTTATGTGTTTGACATCAGAAACAACAGTTATGCTAAGAAAATGTAAATTATTGATATTTCATTTGTTAGATCATGTTCAATTTCATAAAAATAATCCCGTTTTCGACATACTTTTCCTAGCAGACACCGCTTAAATTTTGGCGTATTAAACAAGAAAACTAAATCTCAATTCCTTTGATTTCCGAAACGAATTAGACATTTTATTTTATCAAAGACTTAATTTAGTAGTTTCTTAAATCATGTACCATTGAATGCAATAGTGCATAACGAAAAAAATATTAATGAAAGATAAAATCATGCAAAAAATTAAAGGGAAAAGTTTAATCTAAAAATCTTACTTTATAATTCCCATGATGATTAATGCATAAACATAATGTTCATGAAATATTAATGAATATTGCTAACTATATTTCGTTAGATTCGAAATTTTATGAGCAAAAATTTGAGAATTGTGATTAATAAAACCAATATTAGAATTTAACCGCTTCTACGATTAACCTTAAGCTCTTATTTTCTTTTTAACGAAATAAAAAATTATATTAAGGTTAAAAAAAGATTAAATATTACAGTTTATACGTTGAATTTACTTAATATCTTAAGTGCCTTTTCATCGGGTTTGTTTCATTCATTCTCCAAGGTTACGAAAAATAATTGTTCTTATCACATATGACTGAATAATTTATATTCCTGCAGTACAATTTACTAAAAGTACTACACTAATTTGAACAAATTTCATTTTGAGAACAATGGGAACTATAAAAATTTAATTTATACAGACTCTAAAATATTTTAGCTTTCATAAACTTTTTAGGTCGGTCGTAAATTACGTCAAAGTTTTATATCTAAGGTGCATTTTATTTTCTTCGAGGAAATTTTCTTTTATGTCTTTTACTGAAAGTGAAAATGTCTGGTTATGTACTATGATTGAATTTAAAATCTCCTTTTACATTTTTACATTATTATAATTAGATTAAGAAAGCTATCACCGAAATTCAAAATCATACTGTAAGGAAGTAACAGCATGTTCAATTTAAGCTGATTAGCAGAAAGTTAAATAACACGTTTCATTTTCCCATTCTATATTTAGTCCTTCATTTACATGTGTCTACTAATATGAAAAAAAAAACTCCACATACTAATACACTTTCTTTCTCTTAAAAGATAATTACCTGTGAATACTCAACAAAGTTTACGTAAGAAATATAGTCATGAGTATAGTAATGCAGTTTTTCTTAGTTTTTTAGGAAAAATAAATAGCAAATATGAGGGTTTTACTTTGGATTTTTTTTCTGTTTCTTGTAATCCTCTAGTACCGTGCAGACAGAGAGAGATTAAAACTGATATTAAATACATTATGTTTTTTAGATTTTCCATAGTGAATATAGGAAATATCTTCTGGAAGACATGTGCTGCCCTCTGGGGGCTAGGATGTATCCATTTAACTGTCGGTTTAAACCATTGCCGGAAAGCAAACCTTTTTAATAATTTGTTCATCTTTTCAACGGTTTATTCAATTTTTTATGTTTTGATTTAACCAAATTCACCAATTTATCATTATTTAAATTTAAGATGAACCATCTCTATTATATATTTTTTTATCTTAACCTGTAGAATTTCTTTCAACAAGCATGTATATATTTATATTTTTGAAACTTAAATCAGCCACATATATTTGCCTTTTTAAATTTTTTTTAGATTCCCAAGTAACACACATCATTGGTCCTAAAGAAAATTTTGCTATATTCTTGAGGAAGGATTACCAATGGAAGAACATTTTGAAACAAATATGAACCATCTGCAAAATGTTGCTGTTTTACCAATTATAAAATATTGTTGTCCCAGCTGCAAATAAGGGTTGAACTGCTCTCACAACGATTGGATCAACTAATAGCAAACCTTTGGGTGAGCTGTAATGCCAACAGTTTCAACATAACCCCAACGGCCAAATCTAACTATTTGCCAACTATGGTAAATACAGTTGCTCAACAATATCCTAACGATGTTGTGTTTCCTAGGGTTTTATTTATTTTTCTCAGCATTGGACATTTTTTGCAATGTTTTTGGCATTATATTGCGCTTCCTTTTTCTTTTGTACAATCTTATCAGTCTGTCTTATACATATGAAGTTTTCTCATTATCTTCCATTTTTGTCCTTTTTTCCATTTTGAATATTAACATAGGGATTCGAGCATATTCTACTGACAAATTTTGTTGTATATGATGAGAGACACACATTCTTTGGAACCTCTAGCAAATATTGAAATATTATCCCATTATCCTTATTATCTTACTTATCTTAATTATTACCCTTTTTACTGCAACCCGTAAAATCCTTTTATATTTATTTACATCAGGAGCCAGTGTTCTTATGAATTCTAATGTAAGATTGATCGAAAATGTAAAATTTCGCCTCTCGCATTGCATTTTATTCTAGATGTAGTAAGATTCTGTGTACAGTTTAAGATGAATGCGTTAAAAAAACATACATAAAAGTTACACAATTATTAAATGAAGTAGCAGGGATAAATGTATTCTTAAATTTGTAAATTTCTTAATCTTAGAGTCTCGCATGTTTACAAACAGCAGTTTGTGTCTGGAGTTAGCTACTGACACTAAGTGGCTCCTTCTAGCAAAACAAGGATAATAGTTCTTGATGAGAACCATCAGTCATGTTGAATTCACTTTACTTTCAAAGGAAAAATCTCGTCCTTCGTGGTGTGGACTTCACGATTTACTTATATGAAGCAACACACCACGTGTCA
The DNA here is from genome assembly GCA_907164885.2 of Dolomedes plantarius. Lineage (NCBI taxonomy): Eukaryota > Metazoa > Arthropoda > Arachnida > Araneae > Dolomedidae > Dolomedes > Dolomedes plantarius. The sequence continues at coordinate 59,407,406 of OU015497.1, read as the reverse complement.
TTGTGGCCATCTGGAAACCAAGGAAAGATAAGTGAAATTACTGACTTTCATCGAATGTCTTCCAGAGAATAATTTAAAAGAAAATGCGAGTTATGAAACAGTGCCAATCTTATAAGAATTCTGATGATGTGCCTATTCTCTGCAACTGAGATGTTCGGCTTGCCATCTGGAAGCTTTCTTATCTTCATAGCATGACTATTTTGAGTATCAAGCTATAAGTCTAGAAATGATACTACTCTATTAGGAAAGATAATTTCCGTATCCTTTGTCAGCACATTCCCTCTAAAAGAGGCAAATAAAATATATGTTTCTAAAAGAAAAATGCCCGACGTAGTTTCACGTCATAGAAGTAACAACCACGATTTACAAAGGCTAGCGACACCAAACTGCATTCGCATGGCTCGATTCGAATTCTGGTAAAATCATTGAGATTCTGTACCGTCCCCTAAAAGGAAACAACTATTTTTCAACAATTAGGTATCCCAAAATTATTAATTTCCCAATATTACTGGATTATACTGATTTCCTTAATTAGTAAGTTGTTTTTTGCTGCTGAAAAGAAATAATTGCATACATTAAGGTTATGGCAGTAATAAGATACTCTATCAGATAAATGTATACGTTTTATTACATATGTTACATAATTACGAATCCAAACTATAGGGTGTTTATAATCACATAATCTTCCCTGGATGAGTAGTGAAAGATTTCAAGCAGTTTTTAACTCTTGTGGGAATGACAGCAGTTTTTAACTCTTGTGGGAATCAGTTAAAATTTCATTTAGTTTTATTCGATTTTAGAGAATTTTACAGCTATTGAGTTTGTTAGAGGATAAGCATGCGAGCTTCTTCTCTTTTCCATGCTGCTTATTGCTGTTCGTAACACTTGTGATACATTTTACAGTCTAAGTTCAAAACAAGCATGTAGAATGGTTAATAACCTGTGAACACATGGTTAGAATTTTAAGCTCAATTTAATATTAAGAGCAAATATTAAAAAATGTAATACACATATTTAAATACACCCACCCACGCACACACACATATATGTATGTATATATATATATATATATATATATATATATATATATATATATATATATATATATATATATATTTACGCACACACACACACACAACCAATACATGCAGGTGCCTCTGCACTGAAAATGTTAATATAATCAGCCATTTTACGATTATAAACTGCTCAGAAAATATTTAAAGCAAATACATATATTGTACTTGCAATATATTTGAAGTAAAGCTTTAAAAGATTTTTTTACCTGAGGACTTATTTGCATTCAAATAACAATCAGGATTTTAAAATCAGAGTTCGAAAAAAAATGTGTTCACTTTCAAAGAAGAATAACGCAAAATTATATTATTAATACGCAGTTTAATGTTTACATAAATAGTATTTACTTTCATTGAAATACTATATATGAATGAAGAATTCAGATAACAAAGCTAATCAAAGTTTACATATTTATTTCAGCTATAGATAAATATCATGTCTTCCTCCGATTAAATAAATTGAAAGTAAAGAAAGAGATCCAGAAGATATCAATTTTCCTATAATAAAGATTGTGTTAAAAGCATATTTATATCAGAATAAATTTGTTTAAATTTGATACAAAAGCATTTTTTTATAAATATTACATGAGAGTTCTATCAAAACTTTTGTCAAAAATCAAAACTGAAATTTAAGAATAGCTATAACTGCACCTGATCCATTGAAATTGATAGATTTCACAAAATAAATTAATGGTTTAAAATGTTTGGTTACATTTTGGAAAGGTTATATTTACATTATATCGCTTTTTACGTTATGTATTTCATTTTATTTATGAACGTATACAACATTTATTTCAGGTATTATACGCATTTACGATTCACATAAAAACCTTTTTTAATTCAAACTGCATATTTTACAGTAATTTTTATTCAGATATACTATTTGAAATGCTCCTGGCACAAACACTTGCGTTTCATTAGAATATAATCTTTTGCATTATAAAACAACTGGGTATGGAACTAATTGCGTAGCACTAAATTCTTAATGTACAGGACATTCAGAAAAAAATAAAATCTCTCTATACTAATAAAAAGTAACTGGCGCCGCCGCCGCTGTCAAAAGCTTTTCACGCTATCTCCTCCGAAACCGATGAGGGTATGGGGTCGAGACCGATACCAATAGATGCAGAAAAATTTGGGGAAGAAAGTAAGACATGTCTCATCTTTGTCGGACTTTAAGGATTTATTTTATTTTATGTTAAGTGGGAAAATATTGACTTTTTCATGTTCAGATTACGATAACTCGCCAAAAATTAATTGTAGAATTTTGATCTTCTTACAATCTAAGACTACAGACATTTCTCCTTCAAACAAGACCTCATTTGTTTAAAAATAATTTAAAACAGGCTAATATTTTCATCAAAATATTAAACCCACTTTTTCGAGAAATATCGTCACATATGTGGATGTAATATCGATGCTCCTCGAGTTTTTATCTTACAAAGAAAATATTTACATCATCTGGAATCCGAAAGCTTTCTTATTCATATAAACCTCCTTTCAAGTCTATATCTTAAATTTTCGATTTTTAATTGCATCTGAAGCTGAAACAGTGATTCCCCTCCGCAGTGATTCCCTTCAACAGTAAATGGATGGAAGCTGTTGCATTCCCCGAGAATCACCCCTATTAGCAACTTATTCCTTCAACTTACTGTGCCATGATTGGTGCTGTGCTTGAGCGCGCTGCTCGTATGCGATAGTCCCCGGATCGATCCCGGTGGACGCTCATTTTTACTAATTATTCTAAATATTTGAATTTTATTCTTTTAATTATTATTATATTTTTTATTTTACTTATCTGAAAAGGGCTTAATTTTTATTTTACTGCTGAGCACATATTTTCTGATGTACATATCTTACTACTGGAGGTAAAGTCGTAAGACCATCGCATTCCAGCAAACTCAATATACCTTGACCTTGACCCTAACAGAGGAGCTAGTGTAGCGAGCCTAGGGGCGAAGCCCCTAGTGAGAGAAAAATAATGTAACTGGTCCTTCGAGCACAAAACAAAATATTTTTTCCATTCATTTCAGTTCTTTCATATTTCATATAAAAAGCTAAGATAAAGGTACATTTTTTTACAAATATATATAATACACTGCTGCATGCACACACACACTCATATAGATATGTGTGTATGCGTGTGTTTGTTTGTGTTTGTGTGAGTGTGTGTGCATGCCTGCGTACGGCAGTGTGTTATATATATATTTGAAAAGAAATGTACCTTTAACTCCATTTTTGTATCAAATCTCATATATATATATATATATATATATACAGGGTGTCCAGCGAAGAAGTCCCTGATTAAAAAATTAAAAATGGACGACTTTCAGTCAGCGATCTTTTGGGCAGCTGAATCCTTTTCTATTGAGACACTACAGGGTGTGATGGCAAATTTTATTGTTCGTTTGCGCCACCTCTGTACAGCGAATGGTGGACATTTTGAAAATATTGTGATGTAGTGATTGCAAAGACTGCTTTCAAAGAGTACCAGTTTATTTATGTATATACTTATGCTGATACGAGTTCTAGAGGGGCATCTGTCAGCAGCTTTTGTAACTATTTCGAAAATTGATGTATAATATTCTTACAGCTTTCACGATTAAAATACCACTTCTATAAAATAAAAATTAATGTTTATACATTGTTTTTTTCTTGGGGTTGCGAAATAAATGAGACACTCTGTAAATATATATATATATATATATATATATATATATATATATATATATATATATATATATATATATATATATATATATATATATATATATATATATATATATATATATATATGTATATATATATATATATATATATATATATATATATATATATATATATATATATATATATATAGGCATTACAAAAAAAATTATTTCTTACATTTTAAAGAATGTATCTATGCCAATTATTTCAAAGTATTTAAATGAATAATTTAAATTTAATAATTCGATACGACACAAAAACATGTGCTATACAGAAATTTTTTAACGCATTTGTAACTAAAAAAGATCATCCGTAGTACAATATTTTTGCTCTAAAAATACTCATAAATATTTAGGAAAATAATTATATTTTTTTAATTTATTGTTAAATACTTCTCGATATCGAAGCTTAGCATTAAATCTAAGGAAAATAATTTTATTTTCTTCAAAGATAAAACAAAAATATCTTCGACTCAAATGGTTACCTCGGTTAAAATTTAAAAAAAGCGAGGTTTAGCCATTCAATGTTTTAAATGACTGTAAAAATATGCTTAATGGAGTGTAAACGTTCTTGTGTATCTTAAATTTAAATACGAAAAAAGCATGTTTCATAAATTATAATCTTTGTAATTAATGTGACTTCGAAATACATTAAACTGTATTTTTTTATTATTATAATGGCTTCTTCCTGCCCATAATTCTGAGATCAGTATTTAATTTAACGACTTTAATAAAAAGAGAAATAATTGCCGCCCGTGTTCACATTAACGTCCTAAAAATTTGCGCCCTAATGTTTATTTCAAACTGGAGGGCCATTTATCAATGGATCGAATTCGCTAATGAAAAGCCCTACGAGGCACTTGTTACAAACCGCAGGAATAGATTTTACATTTTGATAATGGATTTAAGATTAATGATTGGCCACGAGGATTTTACACCGCTTTGCTTTTCGTGGAAAAACACAAGCATCAAAACACTCGGTATTTTATAAAGAGTGGAGGCAAAGAAGAAGGCTCTGTGTGTGCTAGTCACCTCGAATAAGCATTAAATGAAATTTATGCCCTTTCCTTCAGAAAGTAGGTTATGTAGGCGAGAAAGACTGGCAAAGGAAAACTTTAAATTTTTTCGCCTTAATTAAATTAGACGGTTCGTGAATAATGAATGAAACCCGAGTGCAGTTTAAAACACCGCATTTATTTAATTTCAACTATTTAAAGTGGGTATCTGCGATGAATTAAGCGATATATTTGTAAATTGAAATCTAGTAATTTATTTAAATTACTTGAAATATCATTGTTATGCATACAACCTGAAACATATCTGCCATTGTAGTTTAGATTCATATGAGCTAAAGCTGATACCGTGCCTATCTGTTTTAATTTAGGGCGCAAATGAAAATCTTTAATAAAGAGTGTTAAGCTTAGGAATAATGGCGTCCTTCTCAGATGCACGAACAAAATAAAATGAAAAATCATTAATGCTGTTACTACTCAGTTTTATATACATATATTGTAAGGAAATGATAATTTTTTCAAAAACCTTATTTTCTACAAATTAAAAGTTTTAATGGTTTACCATTTTTTAAGATAGTAAAATTCATCTGTCGTTTATATTTCAGAGAAGACCGCTACAACTCAACTAAACCGCTGCCAATTAAAACAAAAAACTTCTATAAAGAATTTGGTCCAAATTAAAGCCAATTATTTTCAATTACTTCAAAGATATTGAAGACATAGAGCCTTAATACTTTTTGATAGAAAATACTCAATATCGGCATGCATTCTGGTGCCATTCTTAAAGCTGTAAATATATTACAGCATCGATTTAAACAGAAAAAGAATTGCAAAGATAATTTTATTAAGAAAAATACGAACAAAACCACTAGATCATCTGTCACTGAGACAGCATGCATGCATATATATATATATATATATATATATATATATATATATATATATATATATATATATATATATATATATATATATATATATATTCTTCTTACATAAGGAGAAAATCCAGTGACCATAATTCCCTACAGACAGTTCAGTACAGGTGAGACCTATTATAAAGATTTGCGACTGAAAAGTGCCCGTGTTGAGGAAAAGTACATGTTGAAAAAAATAAATTAAGTTCTCCATCCAACGAAGAAGGTAGTCAGGAAAATATGCAACAGCGATGTCGTGTCACGTAAAAAGACATGAGATGTCACTACTCTTAAATTTGCAATAACATAGTGCCTCGGGAGGAGATATCCTGGAGGATAGGGGAATACAACAGGTCACTTCACGCCTTATTCGCGGGCTGAGTTTATGAAAATTCCAACTGAGGCTCTGAAATGTTTGCTTATACCAGCACAAGCTTGGTCATAAGGGGAAGAGTGCACAGGTTCTGGTAACCTATAACCCTCTATAGCAAGATAATCAGCTCGCTCTTTTCTCGGTATAAAGCAAAGACTAGTAATCCATTGATATGTAACGTTCCAAAAGGAGTTTAAAATGTTACTGGCTAGTAAATGTGTGGACCAGACGAGCAGAGTCAGCATGGTCATAGGAGCAAAGAGCTAGAATTGCTGCCTGAGAGTCAATAAGAAAGATAGTCCTGCTATGAATTGAATTGAAAGCCTGGAAAGGGCTTGATTAAGAGCATCAATTTCAGCCTACAAGTTGTTTGCTGCTACAGAACCCTCAAACCTGTCTTCAGATTAAAAACCAGCATCATACGAATTCATGTGAATTCATTAGGCTATAAATCCTACATCAATTCTTATTAATCTCTCTCTATCTAGCTAGCTCTCTCTCTCTCTCTCTCTCTCTCTCTCTCTCTCTATATATATATATATATATATATATATATATATATATATATATATATACATATATATATATATACATATATATATATATATATATATATATATATATACATATATATATATATATATATATATATATATATATATATATATATATATATATATATATATACATACATATATATATATATATATATACATATATATATATATATATATATATATATATATATACATACATATATATATTTATATATATATGTATATATATATATACATATATATATATATATATATATATATATATATATATATATATATATATATATATATATATATATATATGAAACGAAAAACGGGTACTTGAACGTACGAATAACTTTAACTTTGTAGAGTACACGAAACACGGCAATGTAGACGTAGCCAGAGTGGTAATACTTCTAATAGACAGGTACAGGGGATTGATTCACACTTAAATACTTCAGGAAAGAACAGGAACACGATGAACACTTGAAATATTTTATTCCATGGAACCAAACTTCAAGACATCAGAGAAGAGACACTGCAATGCATAGTTGAATGACTTTGCACACGACGACATGATGTTTGATAATAACGTCAACGGACAGCCCATAGCTGCCCAGGCTGGATTATCGAATATGATTACATTCTAATATATTATGGAACAGTACGTGGACAGCGAGCAAGGACGTACTGAAACAGCGCCAAGTAAGAAGAGGGGCGAAAATGCTCCTTCTCGCCTTTTTATGGTGAGTAATTTCCGATTTTGCCGCTAGGCTTAGAATTCTTTTAATTGGTTGACCCCTATCACGTGGTATTTCTCCAAAGGGGGTCGAGATCACGGAAGTCTAAAAATAACTTTCCGGCGCATGCATTAAAGAGAACATTAGGTTATTTCGATTTTCGATTTCGTTTTTGGAATAGGACTGGCTTTATTGAGGAAAATTAAGATACGCGTTAGATATAGGACAATTAATATTAGTGGGGCGTTATTATTACACACACACATATATATATATATACAGTGGAATATCGATGTATCGTTTTTCAAGGGACGAATTGAAATGAACGATAAATGCGGGAAAACGATAGATGCGGAAACATAACAAAGCAATATGATCTTTGGGACTGGATAAAATGAACGACACATACGAAAAAACGATGGATCCGAAAATGATCGACCGAGATTCCACTGTATATATATATATATATATATATATATATATATATATATATATATATATATATATATATATATATACATATATACAGGGTGTCCAGCGAAGAAGTACCTGATATCAAACTGAAAAATCTAGAGAACAAAGATCTTTAGAAGAATGCAACAAACGGTATTTTTATCGTGAAAGATGTAAGAATTTTATACACTAATTTTCGAAATAGTTACAAAAGCTGCTAACAGAGGGCGCTGTACAACTCGTATCAGCATGCTTATATAAACTTGTAGTCTTTGCAACCACTGCATCACAGTCTTTTCAAAATTTCCACCATTCGCTCTATGGAGGTGGCGCAATAAAATTTGCCATCATACCCTGTAGTTTCTCAACAGAAATTGATTGAGATGCCACACAGATCGGCGATTGAAGCTCACCAAACCGTGATGAGATGGTTCATGTAGACAGTATGTTTTAATGTGCCTCACAAAAAATAGTGAGAAGGACTCAGGTCCGGGGAATATGGAGTTCAATCCATGCCTGCGGCTCTATTGCTAAAAGCTGCTAACAGCTCCCTCTGTTAGCAGCTTTTGTAACTATTTCGAAAATTAGTGTTTAAAATTCTTACAGCTTTCACGATAAAAATACCTTTTGTTGCATTCGTCTACAGATCTTTGTTCTCGAGACCTTTCAATTTGAAATCAGGTACTTCATCGCTGGATAACTCGGTATATATATATATATATATATATATATATATATATATATATATATATATATATATATATATATATATATATATATATATATATATATATATATATATGTGTGTGTGTGTGTGTGCGCGTGCACGTGTGTGTGTGTGTTTGTTTGTCTGTTTCTATAATTATCTATGTATATTTTCAAATCTTTTACATTACTCTTCAGAAACGGAGAGTAATATTTATTTTCTACGTCAAAGAAGAAATACATAATATGGATGTTTTGTGTGGAAAACAAAATTATTTCAGAAAATCAGTACACAAAACAAACATTTTTAATTTTCGTGATGGTACACGAACCTTCTTTGAAAAATATGTTTTACTCTGTCACACTGTTTCTCATAAACGTATTATTTTAAGATATTTCTCTTCATTTATCTTTCATTAAGAAATCTCATCGGATAGAAATGTCTTCAGGCAATATGTCAGAAACATTTCTGACTTTTGTAATTACATTTCCAAAGTTTGGCATGTAAACAAAACAACTTGTGGGAATATTTTTCCAATGAAATTAAGATCCTCTTTCAATTTAGAACAAAAAATAATCTGCATGAATGAATAGCATCTGAGAATAGCGTTAGGAAAAGCTTTTATGCATTCATTTTCACTGAAAAAATTTGTATTTGTTCCTAACTATAACATCACTTACTATATCATCTTTACAAAAATATCAGCTTTTATCAAATATATAACGAATATTGTAGGGAAATTATAAAAGCAATGAAAAATTATTTTTACAGAGAACGATTAGTGTTTTCTCTTTTGATTATCCAAAGTGTCAAATGCCCATGTTATACAATTTTTCATATAGAAGGTAAATTAATCTATTTACTTGACATGTTAAACAAAAAGTTTTTGCAATAGGTTTAAATACACACACACACACACACACACACACATATATATATATATATATATATATATATATATATATATATATATATATACACTGGTTATCAAAAATGGTTATCAAAAGAAAAGTCAGAGAAATAGCGATAACTCAAAATGTTACGCGTAGAATTTAATGAAACTTATACACATTATACAACACGTAGGTAGGTATAAAATAGCATAAAAAGAAATAGCCAGACAATTATGGTGTTATAGAAACTAGCATATGTATACAATGAACAAATCGGATGTGTCAGTTTGGTATAGGAAAAGTACCTTTATTATGGCGTATGATACCCCCGAGAAGCAACACAGCACATACAACGATGTGTGATGCTGTCAATTATGCGGTCTATGAGTTCGGTAGGAAGTGAGAGCCATTGCTTTTGTAAAGCAGTTAAAAGAGCGGCTAAGGTCCTAGGAGGAGGATTGAGAGCAGCTATACGTCGTCCTAAATCGTCCCAAATATGCTCGATAGTATTCATGTCTGGTGATCGAGCTGCCCAGTCCATGCTCTGAATTGTTTCCTGCTCAAGATAAGCATCCACGATGCTTATCTTCAGCTTAGATGCTTAGAGCCCAGTTCGATCTCGCGTTATCGTCCTGTAGCACGAAAGCTTCTCCCATTGCCCTGGCATAAGGGTGCACATAAGCATCAAGGATGTCATCTCTATAGGTGTGAGAATTCACATTTCTATGGAGAAAGACATGGATTTCTGTGCGTCCACCCAAAGAGATACCACCCAAAACACATACACTGCCTGATCTGTATGCATCTCTTTCACAGATGTGTGATGGATGAAAACGTGTTCCAGGTTCTCTCCAAATCAAAATACGTCTAATACCGCTTTGGAAGCTAAACCTGGACTCATCCGTAAAGAGAACAGCCCTCCATTGATCACGCGTCCAGTGGACATGTTGATGTGCCCACTGCAAACGTTCCCGCCTATTGCGTGACGTGGGGGGGATCGCAAATGGCTGGTTGCCTCGCAAAACGACCACCTTCGTGAAGCCTTCTACGCACGGTTGACGGTGATACCAACCTTCTGGAGCTTGCAGTGATGGAGGATCTGTTCAGACGGAGTTCAGTCGGAGTTACGGTTCTATTCCTTCGTGCGCATAATGAAAAATAGCGGTCATCGGTATTCATCGTAGCTTATGACCGTCCTTGGCTGAACCTCCTGGTGCCGAATCCGTGGTTAGATATTGTTACCAAAGTCTATGAACCACAGACGGATTCACATATAGGCATCTGGCCACTTCGGTCTGACTTTGTCCTGCCTCTAGTCTCCCAATAGCTCGCCATCGCCGTTCTTCGGTCAAATATTGGCTGGAGATCATTGTTGCATTTTGGCTATGCCAGATGTCTAATCTCAGCCACACGACAATTGTCGCCTTGCTCTGAGACATGCACTTTCATGCTCTTCGTAAATGACGTATTCCGATTGCAGCGCCACTATTTTGCATAATGTAGTATTGTTCAGCCCCTTTTTCTTAATAACACACATTTTAAACATTTTAAACAAAATGGCCTAGTTTTGAACGTGTTATCCCTCTTTTTGTGATTTTTCCTTAATTTTTGATAACTAGTGTATATATATATATATGTATAGAGAGAGAGAGAGAGAGAGAGAGAGACAGACATATAGTATTGGAGTGCGGTTATAAGTTAGTTTTTTAATGCGCCATTATTATAGAGTATATAAGCAACGTAATTGCCTACTTAACCTTTTAACATAATGACTGAAATCATCTTATTTAAATATACTGAAAGGAAACAAATGACAAACTGATTATGCTTCGTAAATAAAATTGTTAGAGTGAGGAAAAAAAGAATGTGTCTTTTTGTTCTCGAATTTATTTCATATGATTACCCTGTCGTTGAATTATACAACCATCAATTGATTTCCTTTCCCATTTCAGCTGAATTTTAACATCTTTACAAATAACTAAATAAGTGGCTATATGTGTATGAAATATGCCTTACCACCTTTTCTATTTTTTATCACACTTTTTCCTTTAATAAGGTGAAATATATGCAGAATTGTATTAGCAGAAATGTGTTTGATACTACTAGTCGGTTTATTTTGAATTCGATAAAAGGTCACATATTTCCTTCGAAGGATTATATACTGTAAAAGAAAATTTCTTTAGGTATTATCAAGAAAAAAAAATACCTAAAATAATCTAAAAATATCTGGCCCAATACTTAGGCTAAAATTTTTTTAACTTTCTTCGGATGTGATATAGTGGCTACACATTTCGACTTTGTCGTGATACTTTCGTCTTTTGTTATTTACCACTTTTTTTGCTGGTTACTTTACTATGGGAGACTTATATAGGTGAGCCAGCATCTCTCCAATATGTGGGGGGACAACATGGAAACGACCTAGCCTTATTCAGGATTTCAACCCAAGTCCACTATTTTGTAGATCAGAATGCTAACCACTACACCAAGTGAGTGGCAAAAATACAGAACTTATTATCACTAGCACTGAGGCATTTCGTAAATACTTAGAACTGCGGAGTGGGGTGTGATTGTGTGGCCCACAATAAACCTCTAACTGACATAATCGTGTAGCAATAGAAACCAGAGACTCTATATTAAATTAAAGTACTTTATTGGACCACTAGATTATGTACATCAGTATATACAGTAAATATCAGTTAATAGATAAGCACACTACAAGTGCAAGCAGAGCTGGCTAGGCTCATAGCTAAGCAAAGCTCGAATCAATAGCCCAAAACTCCGGAGCTTACTGGTCACAGCTCGGAGCGTCACTAGTTAACATCACTCGAAAGCCTACTCTGCCATCCTTCTTCTCATCATAGTTCCGTCTTTTATATCTCTCTTTCTTCTAGAACAATCTATCATGTTCGCTAAAAAGGCTTTCAAACGTCATCACTTCCGGGCCTTTCGCTCCCCCAATCGATGTTTTTCGTTCATCCCTCTGCATAGCCGGAGGGAGCGGTTCCTGTTCTCACCCACTGATCGCCGGTTCGGAGAACTTGAAAGAGACCTAATCTACGTTTCCCTAATTGAAACCGGGTACTCAACGAGGCCCCGCCGTCTGCACGTCAGGAGGTCGCACTTAAAGTAAGATGAATCTCAGGTCCTTGTTTGCTTGAAAAAACATACCATTCTCTGGAACAGAAAAAACATCATTAACGGGCCTTTCATTGGAGTTTCCTCATGCCAGGAATGTTAAAACGATTTAGTTCTGCACCTAATGGTTTATCTTTTCTACCCAGTTCGCAGAATAATAACGGAGGAGTGGAGACCAGATGTGGACAAGGCTGCCGACATCACAGGGGTCATTTTGATCCCTTGCAAGAAATGCCTTTATAACTTTATTATTTTAAATAATAAGTATAAATATAACAATGTAAGCTTCATTTCCACATGTGCATCACTTTAAAATAGTTTTTTTAAGAATATAGCATGCAATACAGGAATTTTGAAACAATTTTCTTAAATGTACATAAAGTTTATTGAGTCGTTTTTATGTATATACATTTAGAAAATTATTTTTAAAAATTAAATATGTGCAAAATAAAGTATAACATCATAGAAAGTAAATTAATTAATTAAGAGTATATATATTTTTAATTTTTTTTGAAGATACGTAAAAATAAAATATGACATCATAGAAAGTAAATATATTAATTATATTACTACTTACAGATTCATTCCATCTTACAGCAATTTACTCTGTAGTTAAAGCGATCCTTTTCTCTAGTACAGTAACCACATACAGTTAAGTTACATTTCAAACAGTTCACAAATGTTTTTTTTTTCCTTTACATAATTTGATGTGGTATTTTTTACGTTTGAGAGATGGTTGAGAGTCAGTTATCATCGTTGGTTTGCGTACTACAGGCGCTTTGGGGTTCTTCAAAGTACAATTTTCTCTTAGTAAATAAGAAAATAAAGTTTCGGCGACTAACTGTGTTTCCCTTTACTTCCTTGAAAAGTACCTATGCATTTATCGCTGCTAAGACAAAAATATTAAAAAAACACATGTGCTGGCAGCTCGTGAGGGTGATTTTTCAGAATACTTTATGGCCTTTTGATGTAAGACATCCACCCCATATTTAGTCTAGTTATAAAATTCGATTACTTCTTGTGTGTTTTTCATTTTCTGTGATATTTTGTTTGAATTATGTAGGGTGTTTAGAAAAAGCACCTTTTTGTTCTTTTTGCATTGGTGCGATGTAAGAAGTACATCATCGTGTTTTCTTCGTAGTTTAATGCAGCTGAAATCGCGGCTTCCTGAAATACATGTGGATTTCTTTCTAGATCTATTTATAGCCCCAACTAAACTCAGACCGTCACCTAAAAGTTTCTTGTCAAGCTTCATTGACGTTAAAAGCTTTCTGTTATTACATTTCTTACATAGTTTTTGTATGGCCTCTTTGATACTCTACCTTGTCCATTACTGGAACCTACAAGTAAAAAAAAAGTATATGTATGGTTTTGACAATAAATGAGTCATTATGCTTTTAAAAATGCAAGTTCTTCAGAAATTGTCACTTAAAACAACAATACATAAACATAACAAATTCTTACCAGTTTCAGCAGATCTGGATGCCGCAAGTACTATTGACGAACTATTTACTGCAGAAATTCCGATGGGCTGACTATTTTGGCCAGAGGGTTGCTCGTCCATGCTTTCTTCCGAATCACTAGAACTACTTTTTGCTTCAAAGTTTTGTGGAGACTCGCAATCCATATCATCACCAATACTATGTTCTTCAACATCAGATTCATTTTCAGATATATCCTGTAAAAGTTGCACAATTTCCTCTGTACTAAGATAACGCGGTCTTCCAGTAGCCATTATAGTTCGCTTGAAAGATTGAAATGCCACAAAAAGATAAGTAACTACTCAAACTACTGCAAACTATGAACTGTTACATTTCTCCAAAAAGGAGTGGACGGTAGAGAGGCAGGGGGAAGGGGGAAGTATTTCCTCTTGTAAAGAATCAGTGAATGAAAGGAATGTGCAAGGGAAATATTTTTCCAAGAAAAGTTATTTTTCTCGACAGAAATCAAGATAAACCTATCCAATTTTACTAGTAGTCAATTTGACTGCTCTTGGCGCTTCCTGGTATAACTACAAATAACTTTCTTAATTTTGATTTCATTCGATTAATATTTGGTACCAATAATTTTTGACGTTTTTTGGAAAACTCAAAAAATTGTGAGTTCCCAAGACAGCGGGTTTTATTACGAATCCAATTTGAAAAACGAAAACAGTCAAAATGACTGCTTTGGCGCTTCTAGTGTTAAACGAGAATTGTACTACGTAGAGAATAATAAACACATTATATGGAAACGAAGGCAAGCTCTAAGAATTATCTAGTGTTAGGGCTCAAACTGACTCCTAATATATTGTCGGTTGAAACTGTAATGTAGAGGGGAGTGTGTACACTTTTTTTAATCGAGTAGAAAAGTGTGGAGTGTTTAGTTCTAGGTATAAACATTTACTGGATATAAACTAATAGATGAAACTCAAAAAAAATTTGCTTAATATTTATAATACTTTAGAAAAATTCGCAAAATTGCAACTTAGAGTGAAAAAAAAATGGAACATGTACAAGAGGAAGAATTTCATTTAGGGCTCAAAATGAAACCCTATCGTAGTTCTAGTGTTAAACAGAAAAGTTATTAAACAAAATGTCTTTGAAATGGCATGATCTTTAGAAATGTTCTTGAAGCTGTATTTAATCATTCCCTGAATTAGTAGATATTTCAAGAATATCCAGGCGTTATTTGAAATGTAAATCGTTATTTTTAGTTACCAATGAAGTTTCCAATTTCTCTTTATTGTCGCGCCATCAGCAGTTCGTTTACACCTCACCTTCCTCTGAAGTACCTCTAGGGGGAGAATAGAATATATTGTCGGTTGAAACTGGAATGTAGAGGGGAGTGTGTACACTTTTTTAATCGAGTAGAAAAGTGTGGAGTGTTTAGTGGAAGTATAATTTGATTTCATAATGAAAAAATTATGGTTATGTATTAGTGGAGAGCTGAAGTGATATGAAATATATCTTGAGGGAGATTTGAAGTGACCCGTTAAAAAATATCTAGTTTTTCAATGAGCTGCTGAACTGAAATGTTATTTTAAATTTATTTAGGTAGTTGGATGAAATGCAGAAGAAATACGGGATCGAGGAAATTCACATATACATACTACGAAATTCAAATTTGAGAGCCATGTGCTATTATAATAAAAATTGTCTACCTCCATTTTTTAACGTAAATTTTAGTTTATTTTTGGAACTTCAGCTACTCACAAACTTACTTTACATAATATCAGGTTTTATAGGCTAGGAAGCATAGGATTAAATTTGAAGTCATGCATAAAATCGTAACAGCACTATATCAAATCGTTAAACTGTACTTACATGAAAATAAAATGTATTAACAAAGGTCACCGTTTTATAAACCAGGTATTAAAGTATACATTACGCTATGGAAATAGCTCGTCTAAAACTGGTTTCTTAAGTTTATGTTAAAAAAAATTATGAGTGCATAGAATTCGGAAAAATAAGTCAAAAAGATTAAATCCGTTATTAGTACGGTATTTAAATTTATCACATTTTTTTGGTGATTTGAAGAACATCTAGGATAAATGTAACCAAAATCTAAATGTAAAATTGTCAGAGTAAAGTATCGGTGATCTTAGAGTATGGTAAAAAGAAATACAAATTTAGAAAGTTATTTCTAAACTTCCTTACTTACTAGCGAATCACGTGTGTACATTTCTCTGGTAGTTGCTTTTCTGTTGATATGTTAATTATAAGAAGATTCGTAAACTTGTTATATTTACTTCTAAAATAAATGTTAAGTCAATTTAACTATACTACATCTTTTCCGGGATAGTTTAAACTACATTTGGGAATTCAAATATAAAATTCGTTTTAAAATAAAAAGTCATATAACGTTCTATGTACTTAAAGGCTTTTTCGACATGATTAAATCATTAAGAAAGGTGATTAATAAATTTCTAAAATATTGGATTTGAAACTGTTTTTTCTTCGTAGTGTGTAATGATGTTGTAATATTTTTTTCTTTCAGCTCAAAAGTTCAGCTCATTTCAATTTTTCATTACTTTCTTAACTGCACTTAGCTGCTGAAAATTATATTGATTATATTTTGGTTTTTATATAAATGGAAAATATGATTTAAAAAATAGTTTTTAACTGCACGCCTGATCTCTTATGTAATTGACTATTAAATATTTTCAGAAAGGATTTAAAAAAAAGAGATAACGTTTGCCACTATGATTAAGTTAAATAAAACTGTAGCATAATTAATGGAATTCATTATGAATATCCCAAAAAAGCATCATTACTTCTTGCGTAAAATATTTCATTAAATCTCTCCCCGAGATTTATGTCAATGTATTTGATTTCACTTCCTCGTTAATTGTTTAAATCTTTTCTCCTTTGCATTTTAACAACACGCGCCCTGTTATAACTTCTAACGAGTCTGCGATACTTCTCACTAAATATTTTGCAAATAATTGCACTACGTGTAATTTATATGTTAAAATCCTGTTACTAATGCCCTTGTTCCCTAAACTTTTGTGATTTAAAGCATGTGTGTTAGTATTTCACCCACAGTGGTTGATATTAATGAGCTAATTACATTTTCTAATGCCCTTGTTGCACACAGATCACTAAATTTCGACAGCCGTTTGTTTTATGATTTGGATAATTCGTTTTAAATAATAATCTAGGAATAAATATTGCTTTTCTTGTTGGTTTATTTTTTTTTGTCTTGTAAACGATGTTTATTATCATTACAATATATTTTGCACATGGTGAAATGAAGAATTCAGAAATATTTAAAGACGGATTTGTCTGTTTCTGACTACTTAATCTAGATATAATCTATGTGATTAATTATCACGAAAAGAAAGTTTTCTCTTAAAAGGTTTGATGGAATTTGAAATCCTCATATTGATTTAGAGAATTTTCTTGACCAACCTAATGTTCGTTTTAAATAGGCTGTGTTTGGTACAGCAATGAAAAGCTTTATTTATCAAAGTTTTCTATTAACGAATTTTTGCGTATTATTGGATATGAGTATTTCGTGAAAACTGCTTTAGCGGGGCTTAAAATCAAAGTAAAAAAATTCAAATAAATTATAGTAAAAACTAACATTTTTTGTTTTACAAAAACAAGGATTATATGTAGATTTTGTTAATGCCAAAATTTATTTTTGAGACACAACAAGAGTTTTTTAAATTGAATATTAGACTTTAAAGTACAATTCAGGGTTTATCCCTTGGCTTACAGTTAAGCATTCTTATAACTGATTTCAAATTTTCATCTAATATGACTCCATATTCTTATGTCTTCTCATTTGGATTTTAGACTTAAAAAATACTATAAGGAATAAAAAACATACATAGACGTTAGATAATTTTTCTTGTTTTTATGTGACATGAAATAAGAACAGTAACATAATACACATTTTTCCCTGGTTTTAAACTCAATAGCTAATATATTTGGATTGATTAATTTCTTGCACAAGATACTTCTAATATTTCACATCGTGAAATCTTCTGGGAATACAAGTATAACCTGAAGAAATAAGATAAGAGCTTATGCTCGTCAGTTTTTCTAACGTTTCTAGCCTGTAATCTAGTCCTTTGATAAGACTTAATTTTAAGGCGAATACATAATTGCACTGTCTAAAAAAGTTCCTGCTTTGAAAGTTTCAAAGGGCCATAACTAAAGGAATGTGGTTTTCTTCAATTTTAGAAATTGTTATCAAGCCAATTCTTAAAACTGACCTCTTATGGAGTTCGAAATAAGATAGGAAAAAGACAAAGTGAGAGATAAGAAATTATACTCAGGTGCTCATGAAATCGTTGAGAAATCATATAGAGTCACATCTATTAAGCATATTTCATTGAAGTCATTCTACTTGAATATGATATGTTTTTATGAGATTGACGACTTCTACTATATTTGGTAAAATATGCTTCTGTAGTGAGCTCATCTTTTGTCACCTACAACGATAAATTTGAAAAATGAGATCTCATTTCTTGTTTATTTCTGTAACCGAAAGTTGCATCGAGTAAGAGCGTTCACTACTACATCTGACTAAAGATGCTTGGAACTAGCTCTTAAGAAGTGTAAGACATGGAGTTTATCTAATCCTTGCATAATCTCCAGCTTCTAACGTTCTAGCAGATGAAAACTTGATAGACAAGAGTAACACTGATTTGAGTGAAATATTAGGACGGTATAAATGTTAGGATGGCGGATATTTTAATGATTGTGCCACTTAGATTTGTCTAAGTAGTGGATGATTGTATGCATTTTAGTTGGAGTAAGGCGATAATGAATTTATAATTTTTAATAAAATAGCCAATGAAATAACCACTTATTTCTGAAAATTTTAAAATGTTTCCTGTTAAAATGTTTACTGTTAACACGCCAGTAATTTTTCAAAGAACCACTCCCTGGCCATCTATATATTTAAGTTGCTAAGCCGTAAGAGAAAACTACTGCACCAATTTATTTCATTTTGGTCTTAAACGAACGATTGCAATCTGTAGATTTGTCAAATTTGGTTTTTGTAACCGCAATTTTCCTTAACGATAATTTACAATTAAAAATTTATTTCTGCGCATGCTCAGTGGCATGTTTAAACTGGCTTTAGAAACTCACTGGTTCTGCGCATGCTCAGTGATATGTTTTAATGATAAACGCGTTTATTCCGAGGAGTCTCTCTAGATCTCTCTCTGCCTTTATAATTTTTTTGATATTTATGCTTGTGAAATATAAGATTAAACCGTGAAATATAAGATTAAATGATGGAAATTGTACATTTCGCGCTGTTTAATTAGCAATAATTTACAGTTAAAAATGCTTTCTGTGCATGCTCAGTGACTTTTTAAATCTGGCTTTAGATATTCACCTTGTACGAGACCACTTAAACACATTAATTTGTTTCTACGCATTATTATGATTTTCAACATTTGGCAATGATGTGTTGAGTACAATTTGTGTATTGGTGCATTTATTTACTATCTAGTCGTCATGTTTTGACGGGTACCGGCTAGTTATTATTTAATTTTTTACTGAATATGATTTTAAACTTTATACTTTAAAGAAATGGGCAGTTAAACTTTGTGTGTTTTGTGTTCCAGTCAGTATAGTGAGATAATGTATTTTTTTATTTCAAATTCCTACATAGTAGCTATAAAAAATGGAGAGGCATGATGAAAAATCATGTAACCAACAAAGTAATACTAACTGCTTGAAATTTCATGCATTCAGCTACAATGACGGGATTGAAAAGAAAAGAAAATTACCGTAAAATCTCGAGTATAATACGCACTTTATTTTCTCATTTTAGTCCGCAAAAATGAGGGTGCGTATTATATTCGAGTATAAAAAAAGTAGTTTTAAACATTGGATAAACGAACGTACAGCAGCAGTAAGACATTGTGCGTGCGCATCAACACGGGTGCGTGTGAATCTGCAATCCGTGATTCATCCACCCGTTTATTAAGCAGGTATTCCTTTTAAACAAACGGAACTGACAGTTCGTATCGCCAAATGAGGATGATGATGGTGATATATATTACGACGTCAACAATAATTATGACATGGACGCAACAACAATAGATGAGCTGCATTCTAGTAAAAGTAATTAAGACAGATAATTTGACAGTATTGTTTGTATTGAATTAACGATTTAAGTTTTTTTTCTACCGAATTTGACGTTTTCGTTTATTTTTATTACAAATTTTATTTATGTTAATAAATATTTGTACAATTTTTAAATAAAATATTGAAAAGTTATGGATGCGTATTATAGTGGAATTTTATTTTTTTCCGAAAATTTCGCGCATAATCAAGCGTGCGTATTATACTCGGGTGCGTCTTATATTCGAGATTTTACGGTATGTAAAATTTGAGGTGTAATATTATTATGTATCATTTTTACAGGAGTTACTCAATTAACATCCATCTAAATTCCTGTTAACAGCAAAGCTAAGTAAAGGAAAGGTAAATAAAATCTAGAAAAAAAAAATCAGTGTTAGCTGTATACATGTATCCTTCCCATCATCACTCTCTCGCTCACCTTTTATCCCTCTTTCATCTCAAATAATTATGCGTATCAATATATGAAACACTTTACGTTGAACAATTTTACACGTCCATTTTTTAAATATGGTAATTTTCAAGCTTATATATTTTCTGGAAAAAAATACGCATGATTGGTGTAAAATGTAAATCTTCTTACTTGATGAAAAACTTATATGGATGAAAAATAAATTTGCTTTAGATATTAAGAAAGAAGAGACTATAACTCATGTGGATAAGATTACAGAAATGCAAGTTTATTGTAATCTGAGTTACACGCACATTTGAATGAACATAAAAAAACCAATCTAGGAAAAAAGCATTTGAGTAAAAAACAGATTTTTTGTTGCTTAACATATATCTAATTTAAACTATCTAGCAGAACTCTTGTACATATATTTAAAAAAAAACAGATATTATATCGCATGTGGATAATACAACTGAAATTCCATTTTAAAAAGCTGACTTGCACATTTAAATTTTCAAGCTTGCGTATTTTCTGAAAAAAAAATTAAGATTAATGCGAAATGTAAATCTTCTTACGTAATTGATGAAAAAAAAGTATAAGGATGAAAGGTAAATTTGTTTTAGATATGCGTGTAGTCTTACGGGAAAATATTATTACTCTACACAGAACCTGATTCCATTCTTCTCACTTATATTAACATACGATATTCAAGGTAATATAACATTGATCAATTAATAAAAATATTATAGCAATTAGATCAATTTAAATTATTTAGTAAAACAAGTGTACATATATATTACAAAATATAAAATTTAACTCATGTGGCTAAGATTATGGAAATTTTAATTTATTATTATAATCTGATTTACACGCACATTTATATGAACATAAAAAGTCAATCTAGGAGAAAAATATATATTTCAGTCAATAATCACTTTAATATTGCTTAGCATATTTTATTAAAATTATCTACTAAACACATGCATCATATTAAAAAAGCAGAAATTATTACTGATGTGGACAATACTCAGGAAATTCAAGGTGTAAATAGAAGCTGATTTACACGCACATTTCAGTGAGGATTAAAATGTCAATCTAGGAGAAAAAATTACATACTTGAGAAAATAATAGCGCTTTTGTTGTTTAACACTAGAAAGATGGGAATTTTTTCTTACTAAAAAGAATGAATGCCGTCATTTTGACGGTTAAAAATAAAATCAAGAATTTAAAATATTTAATGTTTTTTAAATGGTTAAATACTTTAAATTTTGAACTATTTCATACCAATATAATAATAAATTTGTATATATTTAGATATAAATTTATGCAGGTATGCCGAGCTGACAACCTGGTATGGTTTATCTTTAAATATATATGCATGGTTTGAGCAGTTCTTATTTTTCACCACCAATATTTCCGAAGAGCCAATATTTCTCTTATTTGAAAAAGGGGGAAGAGACGAAAAGTAACTAACATTTTTACGGTATTATTTTAAAGATTTCTGCCTGTTTTCCATATTGGCGTCAAATTGACGGCTTTCAGTCTTAGTAGGTATACAACGCATTTTCTTCCCCTCTTTACTATCGAATATAATTTTGTAAATGTGTGTGCATATTTCGCTTAAAATTAGAAGAAGTCATAAAATTACAGAAGCCTTAGGATATAAATACAGACATAGCGCTCAATAGTATGTCCAAAACCATCACAATGCCGTCAGCCGTCTTTCTAGTGTTAACACATATTTTTTAAAGTTATTTAGAAAAACACTTACATACATTAATCAAACAGAAAGTAAACCCAATGTCAATAATTCTCACGAAATTCCAATTTTCCATAAAAGCTGATTTACACGCACATTTGTCAAAAGATAAAAAAGTCAATCTAGGAGGGGAAAAACACATTCTTGAGTCAATAACAACTTTTACGTTGTTCCCAATATATCTTATTTCATAATTACAGAAAAAGCGTAGAACATAATTCAACTGTAAATTTCACTGCAGTGCATAAAACTAATGCAATAACATCTAAATTTATGTTTAAGAAAATCACGCAACTTTACGAGAATTTTACTTTCTAGCTCAGAAACAGAATTAATCTACTACACCACACCCTTCTCCATTCCCAGGCAATTCCCACGTGCGCTATGTATTAAAGCAAACTCATATATCTCCAGTCAAAGGTAATGCTATAAAACTCGTAGATGTTATCAAAACAAATACAGCAACATTTCACATGTAATTTAAAATGAATTGTTATCATATATATATGATTATAAATTCTTGATTCTTACGTTATATCACTATACGCAATTGCACTACACATATGAACATACGTTAAGCACTGAATTATAAATGAGTGTTTATGTTAGTATGCTTAAGTGAATCAAGATTAATGTATCTTTTAAATTAGTATGAGTAAGCATGAACAGTTAGTTTTAAATTAATATTTAATTTCTAAATAATTTAGTGAATAATGAAATAAATGAAGTATTGGTAACCACACAGACATACAGTTTAATACAGGACATCATTAAAAAGATTGATAGACTGTCTGTTTCTGCAAAATATTTTATTAATAAACATCGAACCAATATATGACTTGTAAAACAGTATGGATTTGAAAAGGTCGAGCGATGTAAGTCCAGTACACAAAATATTTGAATTTGCAACATTCATTCTTTACACATATATCTTACCACTTTCAGAGATATTGGAAAGGGTGTTCGTTTACGAGCCTGTCTCTGAAAATGTTTATTTTCTTTCTTTTTTCCAAAGCGAAAGAATTAGTCGTGAAACATTCGCACAATATACCAAGCGAGGAAATTGTTAGCTGCTTTATCATGAGAGAACCCTCTAGGTGAGCGAATATTGGTCTCTATGAGGGAATAACACGGGAATGTCCAAGCCTTACACAGGATTTGAACCCAATCTCTGAAACTGATAGGGGATATGTGTAAAGAATGAATGGTACAAAATACAAACATTTTGTGTACTGGACTTACATCGCTCGACCTTTTGAAATCCATACTGTTTTACAAGTTATATATTGGTTCGATGTTTATTAATAAAATATTTTGCAGAAACAGACAGTTTTTCAATCTTTTTAATGACACCGTGTATTAAATTGTAACTCTGTGGGGTTACCAATACTTCATTTAGCCCACTGCGTCAAAAATCATGATAAGATGTTCACCACTATACAGCGAGGTTGGTTTCGCCGCAAATGTTCCTACAAACATGCGGGTTTCGCGGATGCCATATCATCATGGAAAAATGAGAGGTCATTCGGGATCCAAGCATATACCATAGTATACAAAACGTCCGCTAGAATAGTTTCGTAGCCTTCCGATATCACAGGACGGTGATGAAAAATTTTGGGTGTTTTGAATTTTCAAGGCATATTACCATGCAGCATCAGAGGGTCACAGTCATGATTGACAGTGGAAACCGACAGTGGAGTTTTCGAATCAGTACTGGTCGGATGGTATTAGCCAAAACAACAATGTATTAGTTGTAGGGAAGAATGTGAAACTCGTTTCAATCTATCAGATGGCCTATTAACAGTCATTTTAACTCCAGTTTTAATGTTCTTGGCGCAGTCTGACATGTTCCCTTTCATCGAATGCATTTTCTGCCAATGATATTAAAATATGAGAATCTCTATTCATCCCAGCCGAAGACACGTTGCCAATCATTTGAAATACCAGTTTTTTTTTTAAATTGAAGCATTTCCTAACACGCTTTCTTGCATTGGTGTCAAGAATGAGTGCCTTCCTACCTTCAGCATGACCACGGCTTCTGGATTTCAGCCTTATGTAACTCCGGATGGATTGCCATTTCTATTACAGAATCATCAGAACTCCTTTTCGCTTCTTCTATTCTAGTTTTTTTTGTACTGTAATCTTAAGTTTTCGCAGTACAATCCGTACTTAGTACGATATTTACCACGTTAAAATTTTTTTGGGAGTCTACACATGAGTTTAGATGCAAAATCTTCTCCACTTTTGTACCATGTCATAATCTTTGATATCATGTATCATAAAACACGAACAGTTTCCCCCGTTTTAGACACAAAAGCTATTCGCAAATTATAAAAACTTTATGCAAGTCATTCAATGCAGATATTGTCACATTTATTGCAAAACAGTTAACTCTACGCGTACATCGAACGCAATTCTGTTGCTTGATAGCTGATACTAGTATTTCAATGTATTAAATACCCTCTGTCGTCGTAATTTGCATACGCTGAAGCGCATGGGTATTTTTTCATTGCTGTTTTCATTATTTTGATAACACTGTGCGTATCACTTATTGTTTTTCATTCCATATTATAAAGATGATTTTAGTGGAACTGATTTTGCTTCTACCGGAGGTGTAATTGATAAACCTGTCTGCACATGAAACGCAAGAGGTCGCGAGTTTGACCCCAGATAATGTAATTACTTTGTAATGTTTAAGGAAATGTGTAAATGCGGAGCAGAACGTGTTTTCTTATTAAATAAATTTAATATGCAAAGTTACGTAAAATGATATAGTTTAATATCTGGGAAATTATTTTCATCAAGGTATGTATATTGTTTAACCTTGACATGTTAATATTAAATATTCTATCATATAGATACAAGTATTTTTCTTAAAATTATGACTCTTAATTGTTGCCATCAAAGCCCAAAAGTTAACAAAATCAGATTTAAATATAACATTCTGTTATCGATATGATATTACAGAACACTCTCTAACTAATCGATATGAGCAAAATGTATTTCTTCTTAAAAAAAGTACACACACACACACACACACACACACACACACACATATATATATATATATATATATATATATATATATATATATGTATGTATGTAATATTTAGACGCATAAGGTATATTTAACTATATTATTTGGCGTAAAACGGTAATTTTCTATTAGATATTGATAGTGTGTTTCCCAATTCAGAAAGTAAGTTGTTTTTCACAGCGCAGAATTCATGGTCATTGATAATTAATTGCTCACACGTGCACGGACCGATGCAATCTCAAACAGTCAAAGACGCGTGATGGCTTGAATCACGATGATTTGCCCGCTTTTTCATAACGCATGAAAAATAAAACAAAGAATTAGATTAGGGAATTTTTTTGGAGAGATAGGATACGCGCCTGTCAGGGGGCTTGAGAGATGATTGAAAATGATGTTTTAGCTGGGTTGAAGAGGTTTTTTAAAATAATGTTGAGAAAAAAGTTGTTTAATTGTAACTTAAGCATTGGTTCTGTCACCGGTCTACTGTTTAACGACTGTCATTAAGTGTTATTTAGTAGATAAAATAGTACGCGGAGAAGCACCATGACATATATATATATATATATATATACAGCTATAGTTATAGTTATGTCGTAATTTTAAGTACGATTACCACTTCCTTTGAATGAGATCAATTCAGATCAATTTAACCAAAGTTACTGCACATTCCCCCCCCCCCTGATTTTTGCACTAGTCTTAAATTTTAACAAATAATGGCGATTGATAATTTATCAAAAGTTTATAATTTATTTATAAATCAAACATTTTTAATATCTTACATGTAAAGATATTTATTTTTAAATCCGTTTTCTGTATAAACAGAAATCAAGTAATCACAAACGGAAATCCTTTACTATACGTTAGTTGGTATTTTACTTGAAACAATGCATTTTTAACATTTAAAAGTGACGCATTTAACAGATATCTAAACAATTTCATTTACTCACTACATACGAGAGAATATCCCCGAAACACAATACTTGTATCGATTTATACTGATTGATTAATTTCAATGCAAAATAGTGCACGAATCCAATAAGTTAATATCATATTACGTATTAAGATGGATTTCTCATTAATGACATTCAAAGTTTCTGTTGCTAATTAAATAACGCAGTAATTTATGGCGGGAGTGCATCATTTGCATATAAAATCATCAATCTTTAAACTTCATTTGGATACTGGTGCTGTATTCTTCAGCATTCACCAATGGCATGCATCTTACATTATGCGTAAATTTAATTTCGAAATAGCTGTCTCTGGTATTCTACATGTGTTACTTTACGCTTCAGTGAAATTTACTATTATTTTATTCATTGCCTCCCAAATATAAGCAAGCGGCAGATAGATCTAATGAATGGTCTTAAGTTATAATCGCTTTGAATGAAACTCATGTTCTGATTAATTATTTATCAAGCTGAAGCGAAAGTTTTGAATGATTTACCTAAAAAATGAGATACATCAACTTATGTGTAAATGACCAGTTGATGAAACACTTAGACTGAAAATTTTACGGTGTATACAAATGTGTGTTCACTAAAATATGCGTAATATTAAAAGATTGTACATAACCGTAATTCTGTGACTCTTCATTACTTAGGTTCATTCTTTAATTTCTTTAGCTCAAACAGTGTTCTGTAAATTTTATAGAGTCACTGTATCTTTTCTTACTAAATTCTACACACACACACACACACACACACACACACACACACACACATATATATATATATATATATATATATATATATATATATATATATATATATATATTAAGTATTATTAAGTATATATTCATAAATTCACGCATATATATATATATATATATATATATATATATATATATATATATATATATATATATATATATATTTAGGCGGTGAAAGGCAAAGTGGTGTAAGTATATAATTCAAGTGGTGTGAGTCCAAACCGTTTTACTATAAATACTACAAAAAAATAAACTATAAATTGAACGGTTTATAATTCATAATAATTATTATAGCATTGAATATATTAATTATTTACAATTCCACTATAAATTAAACATGGAATTTACATATTTGCCCTCTAATAAAAAAAAAGTTGAAAATGTGACTTACACTACTTTTCCTTTCACCTGCACACACACACACACACACACACACACATATATATATATATATATAATATTACAAAAGATCAAAATTAATAAAGAAAAAAAGGAAAAAATTTGGAGCAATGTCCAAAAATGGACAGTATCTAGTCGGTAAAACTAGTCGGTAAAACTAGTTTCAAATGCCAGGCAAACACTCCCGGTAGCCAGGACATCGCACAACCATACATACTACTCAATTGGAATACAAATGAAACAAAATAGAGAAAGAACACTGGAAATATAATATAATACAGCTAGTTTTTTTTTATGTTGTTCGCGCAAACTAGGTGGATTTTGTTTTAGTATATGTTTACAGCAAATTATTTTCTGACTTTTGTAATCTATATATATATATATATATAAATATATATCACTTAAAGTAACCACTTAGCGACATCCAACTTGACCACGTGTGATTAACTTCGTACTTCAGGAGAACTTGTTCAAATTTAACAGGTGTGCTCACTTTTAGATCGGGCAAACTGGACATATTGGTCCCAAAATATATTTTGAATAATAATTTTAAAACTGAATTTTAAAACTTCAATTTCCTACTTTGATCAAGAAATAGGAAATGAAAGCAATTATATATTATTTCCTTAGGTGTAAATTTATTTCTAATTTTACTTTTCAATGCGCTTTTAAAAAGAGAGTAATTTCAACTAGTGTAGCTTTATTATTTAATTTTAGATTATTGTATCGTATTATAATTTATTATATCCATTAAATATTTTTAGTTACATTTTCGATTCACGCCCTTTTATTATCCTTCGTTTCGAGCTTGATTGCTGTTAAAAACTACTTTTTTATCGTTTCTTACTCCTTTTATAACAGACGTTTAATATGGAAATCTCTTATAAAATAAGTAAGCTTTTTTTTCAAATATCATGGGATTAAATTGACTTCAAAGATAATATCTTCAAAAGATATTGTCTTCAAATGAAAGAGATTGTCTTTTTTTGCAAAGGATAATTTTACTCTATTCAACTTACAAAATAAGAAAAAAGTTTAAAAAAAGTTAAAGTGCCACTAATCTAGCATTATATTAAATGAAAATTGGTGCATAATAAAAAAATATTTTCATATATTAAATGTAATTATTTATCTTTGCCAATTATAATGTAATATGGTATACACTAATTATAATTTAATATTATATTCTAATATATTATACAATATAATAACATTCATTCATAGGTAAAACTTATTTTTACTATTTTCCGCATAAGGTCGCAAGAAACGAAAAATTATCCTATGGTTTACACGGTATCAAATTATAAGTTATATACACACACACACACACATATATGTATATATATATATAGATGTATAACCAATGGTGTAACAGTAGATTGTAGACCAAGGCCTGTGGTGCCCATCTCCTGATCGTGGGCTGATTTTCCTGATCGTGGGCTTCGGGTACCATACAGCATATGTCTCGGGCAAGTGATCAGCCTGCCGAGGTTACCAAAGTTAACCCGAGGTTGGGAACTAACCAGAGTTAGTTCCCAAGCAGGCTTGGTCCTCGTTTTATCGACCCACTAAAGGGATGAAAGGCTTACTCGACCTTGCCCAGGCACAGGTCGAGTATATATGTATATATATATATATATACATATGCCAGGTATATATGTATATATATATATATATATATATATATATATATATAGAGAGAGAGAGAGAGAGAGAGAGAGTGAGAGAGAGAGACAGAGAGAGAGAGGGGGGAGATACATATAGATATGCACGATGTTACTATCGTACCACGCATTAACCATTGCCACATTATATTACTATTATACAATATTACCATATTAATCTTTTAACCATAATACTATATCACCATCTATCATTTTCGTTCAGTGGACTATGGTCTTCGATATAAATTACCGTTAACATATAAATGACTGTTTATGTTGCATGCGTTTTTATCTTAAACATATACTGTTTTGAGTAGGTGTTTGTTGTATTAAACGGTTCAGTATGTAATATATCTTTCTGCTATTACTGAGATCATTATTTAGATGAAACATACCGTAATGCAGCAGTTATGCATCTACATGTTTCTCCGAATCCCTTTAAAAAGCTTTATGCTAATAATCTTTGTTTTAAGTGCAGATGGATATCATGATATGTATCGTTTGAGGAAGAAACATAACCCTCAGATAATGATCAAGAAAAACTTTATTATTTGTATCTGAAAATTGTGGACATTGTTAGGAATTAAGCGTTGCAAATTCTAATTCCGTGACCTGTTATATCATGACAAGGGATAATCAATCATCCGTATTCATACAAATCAGTTGATCTCTTGTTACCAGTAACTCTTCACTGATAGCTCTTAATCTGATGGCATTACATTTCAAATCCACACTTGCAACAAAATATTTCCAGTACTCAATCAGTAATTGGTCATTCAGCAATTGGTATATGTAAGCTACATCTGTTGCATAAAAGAAGAGTCGAGAAAAATAAATCTTCCCTGTGGAAAATTCTTTATGACTTTTAAGTATGGTTGTGACATTTTATGCTTGTTTATTTATTTATAAAGATTTGACTGCAATATATAAGAAAATTTTCTAGTACGGTTTTCATTAGCGTCGTAGCCTTAATAGATTTACTCAGCACAATATAAACCGATGAAGAAAATTTTATAAACTTTTTTTATTTAAATTATACTTTGTACTCTGAAAGGAATTTTTCTCTCGAATATTTTTTAAACGTCTAAAAAATGAAAAAAAAAATTAATTTGAATTTTTCTGAAGGAAAATGATTACTTTTACACGAAAATAATTCCTATTGGTGAAAGAAATTTCTGAAGAGAAAAAGATTGTAGAGTAAATTATCTTTCTCTCTATTACGGAAAACAGTTAAAAAAAACATTAAATTTAAATCAGCAATCATTATACAAATGTTCCCCGTAGGTTAACATTGAGTTACGGAATCCAATATCGCTGTTACACAGCGGTAATGAAATATATTGATCATAATCCTGTATAATCTAAGAATGTATAGTCATTTCAAGAGTAGGGAATATATGAATCAGCTGTTTTGAAGAACATTACTAACTGCTTCCTATATTAAACATTTCAAGGGCAACAACCTCTCCCGTTTTCCTGGTGCAGATTTTTTCCCGATTTCTTTTAACCTAAAAAATCTTGAAAAGTTTTCCAATGAAAGGTTATAAAATGTTTTTACTTCTTTAAAATGATATTAGATGGCAGTACTAGCCATTTTTCTGCTCGTTTAACTGGAATACATTGAATGCAAGTGAAAAAAGACTTTTGCACTGTGCAAACTTTTGCACTCGCGTTTGCACTGTGCAAACGGCGCCCCTCAAAGGATTAATGAATTAAAATTTAAGGGATAAAGTAATAATGAAACTTGAAGGTCAATACAGCAAACATAGTACTACAAGACTCCTTATTAGAAAATATTGATGGATACGACGTAAGATGTTTAATTTTACATCTTCCAGGAATTCTTTTAAGGGTTACTGTTTCCTGAGTAAGAAACAACAGGAATTTATTTTTTATTTGAAAGGCTATTAATGCGGACAAAGTACTACTTCCAACCCTGAATATCATTTTAATAACATTTGCTAGTACTTTCTCAACTTTGGTATGCTATAACAGGCGTTGAAGAAATTCAAGAAATTAACTTAATTCTCCATTAACAGGTTTTATTTGAAACTTAGGTAGTTTAATTGCCAGTGCATTACTTCTTCTTTTACCAACAGAAGAATTTCAAGAACTAAAGTGTTTTCAGATATAGAAGCATCTTTAGAAACTTCGGCATCTTCACATATTTTAAGCCGCTTTTTAATTTTAAATTTAATATTAATTATTTTTTCTAAATACTCTTCGCAAACTTTTATCTCTTTTTCAAACTCTGATGGATCATCAATTTCATTTTCGATTTCGGAATCCAGTTCATTTATGGAAATTTCTTTTCCATTTAATTGTTCATGATTTTCTGATGAAATATCAGTAATTATTTCGTCTATGTCAGGTTCTAAATACGATTCTATTTTCGATATTAATTTAGTTCCTGACCGAATTGTGGAACGTTTACTTTTCAGCTTATCAATTCGTTCCACTTTAAGATTACGAAATCAAATCAAAATATTTAAAAAGTCTAACTTCCTTACCTTCTAGTTTCAATATCTAATCCAGTACCCGTAATCAAGTTCGCGAGGTTCTGGCACCATGAGAAATTCAAGAAATTCAATGCAACCAAGAATCCAAGCGTCAGACTTTATTCCGTTCAAGATTACCAATTAAATACACACGCTTGGCGCAAAACGCGAATCAGCCAGGTGGCGCTACCAGTACACCAAAAACAAATATATATAATTTCAATTTGCAACAGGCGTGTCTTCTACAATGTACATTGAAAATGGCTTTAAATATTACTAAACAGTTGGAAATAATCTATAGTGAGGCTTAATGTATGTTTATTTTGTGTCAATACCGTTCATTTACAGGTATTTATCTATAAAATTGAATATGTGAGCCTCTGGCATTGTTTTCGAGGATTTTGAGGAGCTTGGAACCAAGTTTGGTGATTTTCTGGGTACCCGGGGGACCAATCAGATTTAACTGGTGTTGACAAGGTGTTGACATTCAAGGTGTTGACATTCAAGGTGTTTCAAGGTGTTGACATTCTTGAGTTCTACAGAAGGTCGTTCGCACTTTATGGAAACGATTCTGTAATTTGTTTTTGGCATTTGTATTTTGAGATATAAATTTGGCAACTTCCGAATATTCGTCTGCTATTTTTTGCTTTTATTGGAATGTAAAATAAAATATTTATTTTGAAAATGACTCTTAAAATTGATAGATGGCTAGAAGGTTACGTAACTGCACTTTCCGGGGAGAAATATTCGTATCAACAAATTATAAAGCGGTATAAAATTGCGGTTATGGCATTTTAAAAATAGGCATTTATAATATATTAAATTTGAAATGGAAAAAACGTCTAACTGAAAGTAAAAATTAAAACATGATCATGAAACCTCAACCTAAGACTGTTCGATTGCAGGTAAATATCAAGAAAGTGAAGTCTCTGATACTAAAAGAATGTACGCCGACTCAAAGTTCCATTGCATCGGAACTAGGAATGTCTTCTGGCACTGTAAGTAAAGTCATTCATAAAGTTTTGAAGTTAAAAAAGATGTTTAAACCTAAAGTTCATCTGCTTTTGCCAAAGCATATTGCTGAAAGAAAAACCATATGTATAAAATTATATGACACACACCTAGCTGCTGAAAAATGGAAATTTGTGGTAACACTCGATAAGGCATGGGTGTATTTAAGTGACTGTAGTAGAAAAAGATGAATTTTCTATTGCTCAACTGACGGGAATGACCGTACGAAATGGCTACGTCAGTGTACAGAAAAGTTGTCAAAGGAGTTCATGATAGTAGCAGGATTTTGTTACAACGGCAAATTAAAAATTAAAAAAATTCTCAAGTAAAGCCAAAATTAATTCACTCTACTATCAGCAGAATATTTTTGAAACAATTTTTGAAGAAGAAATTCCAGTCGTATTGTGGTAGAGTTAATTGGGTGGGTCGTGATTTAGTATAGTGGTAGGCAATGATACCATTACTCTGAATTCTAAACAATACATTAATTTATTAACATAACACATATATTAGTACACATTCAATTATATTATTGATATTTATGAACCTAAAGAAATACTCATTATATCAAGGTATTATTTGACTGCACTATTTCACTTATTTAAATTAATTTCATTTCAGTACGCAATATATATTATTTCTTAACTTCCGCCTATATTACAAGACTCGGGGGTTTATCGACTTTTTGGCAATAGGTAATGAAAGGTTACCTCCATTTTTGCAGACTGCAGAGGGGAAACATTCGCCGGCATATTCACGTGCATCGATTGGGATATCTTTCTTCAGGATTCACTTTCGATGGTGAACGAAGTCATCAGAATCACTATATGTCGTGGGAAGAGGCGGACTTTAACGGCCGGATCGGTTCTCCATCTTTGGCTTGTGGGGGTCAGGCAATCTGTCTTGTTTCCGACGCTCCTTTATGCTCCTCTCATCATTAGCTTGCTGGGTTCAGGCAATCTTTCTCGGCTCCACTATTCGTCTAATCTCCTCTCATCGTTGGGTTGCAGGCTTACAGCGATGCGCTAAGTTGGGGCGCAATCTCCCATATATTCTTTTTAGACTTCTCGCTTACGAGGCTACAACTCTATATTCCTGTGCTAAGTCTGAGAGTCAAAATCAATTATATTATTTTTTCATATTCTCACACTCTCTATTTTTTATCTTCTCAATGCCCCGCCTTTTACATTTTCATTCGTCTCTCATGTTCAACCTTTTTTTTTACTTCCACTTCGATTCGCTAATTTTCACCCCCTAATTATTTCTTTAACCATTCAGAGTGAGGGGCGTTTCATATTAGAACAATTCCGCCTTCGACTCATCCCTGCCTTTCTAGGGATCGTGTTTTCCCAGAACATCTCCTATGCGTGGGGTCATCTTCTCTTTGCCAACAATTCCCTTTTCATCTCGATGTCCCCTCTATCTAGCCCCCTCGCTGTTTCGACTCTTAACTGTTGCTTTTCAATTTCTTCTTCTTCATCCGGTCCTTTGTATGGCCAAGCGCCATTTCAATTTTCTCATTTTACTTCCAATTGTCCGATTTAATTGGGTTGTCTGCCCTTTTTGAACTTCTAACATATCGTATCCCCCCGACATTCCTCTTGTATCGTCTGGCGTCATTTCACTGTTTCATTTTCCGTCCCGTTTGTTAATTGGTTTTTCTGCACCTTTTCTATTTTCTTTTTTTTTATATGTCGTAATCCACGCCATATAAAAAAATGGGTGTATTTAAGTGACTGTAGTACAAAAAGATGAATTTTCTATTGCTCAACTGACGGGAATTACCGTACGAAAAGGCTACGTCAGTGTACAGAAAATTTGTCAAAGGAGTTCATGATAGTAGCAGGATTTTGTTACAACGGCAAATTAAAAATAAAAAAATTCTCAAGTAAAGCCAAAATTAATTCACTCTACTATTAGCAGAATATTTTCGAACCAATTTTTGAAGAAGAAATTCCAGTCGTATATGGAAAGGACATTGATAAAGTTTAGCTTCTTATGGACAAAGCCTCTAATCATACGTCAAAATCAACTGCCTCTTATTTAGCAAAGAAAGAATCAGAAACAGGAATAAAATGTATCCCATTTAATGAAATACGTGTAAAATTACCTGGCTCTTCTCCAATGGACATTTGTGATTTCGGTTTTCTAATACGAGCCTTACGGCATTTAAGAACGATACGAGAAAAACGGCATTTAAGAACACTGAACGGACTTTGTAAAACTTACTAAGAGGAATGAAGTAAGACCTACATAACAGTACTAAGCAAAAATTTACTTTCATGGAAAATTCGAGCTACAGCTATTTGTCAAGAACCATGGCTATCAGATAGAAGCAAATCACCGCATAAAATACGGCATTTATACATAAAACTTAACTATTAATAATCGTTTCCATAAAGTGAGAACGACCTTCTGTAGAATTTTTCATTTCAAATGTACATGAGCATTCCAAGCTCCCCTTCCCGAGTAGATTAATTTTTTTCTCAGTTGGAGCTCAGCTGTTCTGTCAAATCGTAGTCTTGCTGTTATGACCAAATTAGTTTCAAATCTGAATTTCTTTCAGGTGTAGTCCTGAGTGCCTGTTATATTTACCGTCTTTTCAAGTATAAAAACCAAATATACCTGCGTAGCTGAATCTGGAGTTATCATTTTAATATATCGATGAACGAGAAAGGCAACAATATCAATATTCTGTATTAATCTTTAACAGATTGGGAGGGGGGGTACTGAAAATAGTCTCTAGTATTTTACTTAAGTCAAACAGCATATTTCGGTACAATCTAAGCTAGAATACTGTTTGTAGTTTTCAGGAAGTGCCTTTAGATACTCTAAGAAATGTAAACGATGAATTTTTAATGTTAATACGGCTTAATCATTTTCTTCAAACTGAAAGATTTATCTTAAGAATTTATTATATAAACTATACCGTTTCTAATACTATAAATTATACTATATCACACTTTCGCAACCTAATTATTTCAGGCTTTACTAAATTAATCCTTATTGAAAAAAAATCTCTTGAACTCTGAAAAGAACTGCTAAGAACTGAGCTGCCTTGAATTATTAGAGTTATTATAAAGCAATTTAGAAGAACATTAAGATAACATTAAAGAACAATCAGGCTAAAGACAATGAAAAAAAAAGAAATGAATAACATTTTTGTGTATTTGATTGTCAGATGTACATTGTTTGATTGGTTTTCACTGTTCTAAAAATGTAATTATTCTACTCATAATTAACCCGCTCTACTATGATATAACTTCTTCACATGACATTGCAACTCTAAACATGAACCACAGTAAACCTGAACAGGCATTAATATATATGAAATTCTTTCTTTTTAATACGTGTTGTTTAATACTAGAAAGACGGCTGTCGTCATTTTGACGGATTCGGGCATACTAGTGAGCGCTATGTCTGTATTTATGTCCTAAGGCTTCTGCAATTTTATGACTTTTTCTAATTTTACTCGAAATATGCACACACATTTACAAAATTATATTCGATAGTAAAGAGTGGGAGAGATTGTGTTGTATACCTACTAAGACTGAAAGCTGTCAACTTTACGTCAATATAGAAAACAGGCAGAAATCTAAAATAATACCGGAAAAATTTTAGTTACTTTTCGTCTCTTCCGTATTTTGCAAATAGCAGAAACATTGGCTCTTCGGAATTATTGCTGTTGAAAAATAAGGACTGCACAAGCTGTGCATATATTTTTTCGGATAAACCGTACCAGGTTGTTAGCTCGCATACATGCATAAAAACATATCTAAATATCT
Source organism: Dolomedes plantarius (assembly GCA_907164885.2). Lineage (NCBI taxonomy): Eukaryota > Metazoa > Arthropoda > Arachnida > Araneae > Dolomedidae > Dolomedes > Dolomedes plantarius. The sequence goes on along the minus strand of OU015497.1, from coordinate 59,371,018 downwards.
ACTAATTTATTATATACTGGTATGAAATAGTTCAAAATTTAAAGTATATAACCATTTAAAAAAACATTAAATATTTTAAAATCTTGATTTTATTTTAAACCGTCAAAATGACGACGTTCAGTCTTTTTAGTTAGGAAAAAATTTCTCGTCTTTCTAGTGATAAATATATGAAGCAAGATTAGAGGTTTTAACATTTTTCGTAGTTAGTGAAAATCGAAACATGATGAAAGAACTGAACAGAAAGACACAGAAAGGATAATTATACTTCTTGTAATTTGTGCAGTGTATAATTATAACTAAACACTGCAAAAATTACATGCTCCTCAGGGTATATTACAAAAAATGAGGTATAACAGAAGGTTAAGAAAATCTATTTAAGTTACAAAACAGTGATATGTAAACAGGTAAATCCGCTAACCTGAAACAGGTGCTTTTATTATCCCGAAGCAGCATTTTGTTTTTACAGTGTAGGATTGACATAGGTTTGAAAAATTAGTAAAAAGTGGCATAAAACACATTTTTAATTTTAAAAAGAGGGCTGAGAACATGGTTCATCCACGATTATCACAACCATATTTCCGATCGTGCCGTCCATATAGTATAGCGGTTAGGATCTTCAGCTTCCACACAGTGGGCTTGGGTTCAAATCTCGAATAAGGCTTGTTCATTAACGTGTTGTCCCCTCATATTGAGCAATGCTGGCTGACTTCAATGGTACTTCCACAATAAAGTAGCCAGCAACACTTTTCGGTGAATTATAAATGGCGAATTTCTCACGACAAGTTCCTCCGCATTAGAATGAATATATATATATATATATATATATATATATATATATATATTTCAGTGTATGAAACACTTTTTTGAAAATTTCTCTCTAAACATTTATGAAAATTATAGTCTTGTACACTTATGTCATATGAAAGCTATCCTGTCTTGTCATATGATATACGAAAATTAATATTAACAAATAAAATGTGAAAAGAAAATGTTTTAAACAACATTCAGCCTTAAGAAATTTAGTTGTCAAATTGAACGTCAAAGATTTTAACGTATCAGTATTCCTTGGTTAAAAAAGCAATAGTATTTTACAGAAACAGTAGGAATTAATGTTTATTTTAACGTTTTTTTGCGTATTACCAAAAAGAGTTAAAAGTGTTTAAGCTTTTGAAATGTGGTCTTATTTATTTTTCTGCGTGCGTTTGTTTTTGCGTGTAAATATATTGCCATATTTCTGTGCAAGTCTCTTTTTTAGTTTTATTTTCTCTAGATCATCTCTCCGAAGCATTTTAGTTGGAGACAATTATTCTTCCTTCATCAAAGTTTATCTCTTACTTGAAGGGGGATGTCTATTCCTTTTATTCCACGAAAATGCAGACAGTTGGAGTAATATAGGTATTTTTTTAAGCAGGACTAAATTTATAATGCTAAAAAAGATTAATAGTACTACATTGTCAAGGAGATTAGGAAGATTGGAGTCAGATGGATGATGGTAAAAGTTTATAGTTTGAATTGACCTGGCAACTGAACTGAAGAAAAGAAATTACAAAATGCACCTGGTCTGTTAGTGTTTCCTTAATGGAGCCTATGCACAAGTCCAAACTAGAAGTGAAGTGAAGAAAATAAATTATGAAATGTACCTCGTCTGTTAGCATTTCATTTATGGAGCCTATATAGAACTCCAAACTTTAAACCGTAGATCTTACATCAACAAATTGATTCCTATTCTGAGAAGTTAGTCTTCCTATGCAATTATTAAATTTGATTGCTTGCTGGGATGAACGTACATCTTTTATAAATAGGCTGGGTATCAGTGGTGCCTACTCAGTCTTGGACAAATTTACCTTTTTGATGTACTTTTTTTTCTCAATGCGGATGCCTTGTCCTTAGACATTCACCTGTTATCAGCGAGGTATTGCTGGCCTCTTTATTATGGGGACACTATATAAGTGGCCCAGCTTCGTCCCCTATTAACCGGTCCGGTAAATTTTCTACAGAGTCAAGTGACGAGACCGGAAACAATTGACCCCGCAACTCAAGAGGTAAATTTAAACTTGGAGGACATTGCATCCACGACAGATTTTTCGTGCACCAGCTGCAGTTAGTGTACACGGCAGTGGATTTGTCAGAGACTGGCATCGAACCAAGGACGTTCAGATCACTAGCTAGCTGCCTTTGCCAACCGGACCACTGCACCCTAATATTAATCGATATTTTCACGTGTAAGTAGCCGGTCTCCCATAAACGTGAAGCAACCTTTTTTTTCCATTCATACATTTACATCTCCTGTAACATCCCCAGCTATTACTTGGAATTATTACTTAAACTGGGGTGGCTTGCGATACCCTTGGACACAGCTGCGCTCCAACCCTGGACCATAAGGGGAGTTCAAGTATGCACACACACACACACACACACACACATATATATATATATATATATTACAATTGATGTAAAAAAAACAAAAAAATATATTTATAAAAAAATCGTAAGGGATATTTTTATAGACAAAATAATGTAGAAGAAAATATTCAAATTAAATGTAATGGGACATACTAAAGAATACAGCACAGTTAATATAGTACAGTTTGAGGAATATAATATCTTTTATTGTATTTTAATATTTTTTTGGATGATGTCCAATCGTCTTCCGCATTAGCAAGGAAAAAAAATCTCTTTTTTTGTCTATTTAGTCGGTATGCACGTGACGATAAATTTATTTAAAATACCAGAAAATGAAATCTCGTGATCAGCATTTAATAAATTAAATTTTAAAAATTAATCTTTAAAAATTCACCAAAATTTAGAAAATGCAGGTAAAGATTCGAAAAAGATCTCGTTTTGAAGGAAATTTTATGATCTTTCATGTGATATAAATTGTATAACTCTCAAATTATGATTTTAAATGCAAACTTAAAAAGTGACTAAAACAGCTTAAAAATTTAATTTAAAAAAATCCAAGAAGATTTTTTCAAAAAATTTTTCTTTGTCCACCCCTACACTATAAGAAGAATCGCCATGCAAAATTTCAGCCCTGTAGGTCCAGCGGTTTGGTCTGTGCGTTGTATGTCAGTGAGTCAGTCAGTTACGGAACTGTTATATATATATATATATATATATATATATATATATATATATATATATATATGAGTGGGAGAGTCGAACTGACCCTCAGAGAGAGGAGAGGAGGGTACGAAATCAGTACCGTTTTGGTGAGGTTTTGGCGAGCTTTCGCTCCCAAAACCGAAATTGGCGTGGAATGCAATACCCCAATAAGCTGGCCGTTCATTCGTGGGATGCTCTTATCTCGAGGCGGGATTTTTTTTTTGGGGGGGGGCGATGCTAGTTGTTAATAATATATTCAGAGAGCGGGCGTGTCTATTCCAATTCTTTCCTGTAAGGTCTTACCCAGCATCTTAATAAATAATTATATTCAATCATTTCGTGCGTTTCAAAGAATATACATATATTTTCTAGTTTCTGCGTCTCAAAGATTATATGTATATTTTTCTGTTTTACACAATATTTTACAAAAGAAAAAAAGCAAATAATAATATTCTTTCATTAGTTCTGCATGGATGTTTGCTGCTAATTATATTAAAAGTGTATATAATTAATAAGTTAAATAATTAATAAGTTAATTTTTATAAAAATAATTCTATATTAAAAAAATTATAATCATAATTTTCTAATATTATTATAAATTTCATATTTTTTTTTAGTTTAAAAATATATAGTTTAAAAGAAAGTTTTAAACTAAACTTAGTAAATAATTCGTTTTAAACTAACTTAATAAATAATTCGATTGACGACTATTCACTGTTCATGTATTGTATATATATATACAATACATGAACATATATGCATATATATATATATATATAAATATATATAGTATATATGTATGTATGTATATATATGTATATGTATATGTATATATGTATATATATATATATATATATATAT